>JAQFYM010000046.1:0-152493 GCA_034694785.1 Agrenia bidenticulata | reverse complement strand
AAGTGTGCTCCAATATCACGCGTGAAGTTGGAGCACAGTTGAACTGTGCTACAACTGTGCTCCAATAAAACGTCAGTATGAATGATCGCTTTCACCTTGATCTACATGCTAATTTAAATGAAATCCGATTTGTACGACTAAATCCCAAGCCCAGAACCAACAAGCATTACTCTCTGCTTTATACCTCACATTATCATGGGATTCATCAAACCGTCTCTGCTGTGGGTCTCCCTTTGTCAAATATAAATGGGACTGGATGAGAGAGCTCTTATTCTCAGTCTCTTTGTGTCATTCAATCCTCTTAAAAGTCTTAATAAACAACTCCTCCGAGTTCCGTGCGCCTTCTCGAAGAGCTTTCTCCCCTTCGTGTTTCTTATTAGAGCGACAAACTGACGTCTTGTAGGATTAAGTTTTTCTGTTGTTGGAGTAATCATGCAAGTTTATTGTTTCAAGGTATGGAGATCATTTTACTTTTGTCATTTCGTAATTAATGGGTAAATGCGCACATTCTCACCATTTTGCCCCGTATGTACTTCATTAAAAATTCCATATGTGCTTTTGAAATACTCTGCCCACAAAGGACTACTTCAACCTAGTTTGACCTCAGCCCAAAGCCTACTTCCTAAGTCCTTATCCATTACCAAGCCTTTTAAAGCAGCTACTCACGAACATTTCTTTGAAGTACAATTTAAAAGCTCTAACGAACAGACTAAAAACAAAATTCATTTTTACAAACTTTCTGTTGACTCAACAAAGTACAGATATTATAAGAAAACTGCAAACACTACAGTTAAGATAAAAATAAGCACCTGTTACTATTTCTAGGCACGAAATAATTAAACCTTTCCTGGTTCAGGAATGATTCCCAGCTATTCCAATCATTCTACCTATCGTTTAATTAGTCAATAATGATGAACTTTACCTTTGTAAACAAATTTTACGATCAAATCCGGCACGCCATGCTGTATCTTGACTCATCTAATTGATCATTGTAATCAAAGTGTATCGATTAATTGTATTAAATGCATCCACCCATGCACAGAGGCCTGAATATCACCAATCCATTCCATGTCCACATCTAGTGTAGTTCAAGGTATTCGTGATTACGATAGGAACAACGGAATCAATATCCCATCATAATATTCCATGTATATTATAGTTCTGGCTCTTAGAATGAACGCCCGTGCGAAGCCCTGCCGGTTTGCATATGCGGGAATCCTTTGCCAATAAATAGATATGAGGGGATATAATCTGCCCTCGACAAAGGATATTCTGCCCTTGGCAAAGGATTCCCGCATATGCCGCTTGGCGAGGCTTCGCAAGGGTGTTCACTCTAACAGCCACAGATATAATACATGATGTCAAACTCATAAAACACGTGAAACATGATATGGCAAACAACTTTTCTCCAGCCTGCAATTTTTACCATAAGGCTAACCTCAACCAGACGAATCCGTCCTTTGTCATTCCGCCTCTCGCTAGGGCGTACCTCTTCTTCAACGTTCTTTCAATATGCTTTCCATATCCCAAATAATAACATTAAGTTCTTGGTCGGGAAAGCACTTTAGTGGTAAATAATTAATATCCTCTCCTTTTATAATATTCTATTCTATACTCCAAACACACCACAACTCTCTTTTTGTTTTTTGTACGTTGCAAGTGTCAAGTTTTCACTTGACTGGGTAGGTTTGACCGCAAACGAATTGTAAATAAATTATCATACGATTTGTTCCCGTCCTTTGGATAGAAAAGGTAATTTTTAGCTGTGGCTTAGGCAGGTTATACTTATGATAAAACAGTAGGCTACCTACATCAAATAGCATAAGTAATGTGGGCATACTAATAACTTATACCGGTGTGTTGTTTTCTTTATTCTGGTACAGGCTAAAAAAGTGACAAGTTCAACACTTTCACCACCACTACCATCAATATTTGCCAAAGTGTCAAACTCAGTGAGAGATAATCAACCTTCGGAGAAAAAAACACTATTCCCCCGAAGCATATCGTTCGTTATACAATGACCGTTGCACTCCCAAATTCTAACCATCCAAAATTAGCCCCAAAATCTCAAAATTATTCATCAAATTACAGAAATTTTTTATCCTCATCAGCAGTAATAGAAGAGGCAGGAGGAAATATGACTATTAGAGTATCGGCAGAATCTGAGGAATCCTCCCAGTTCCCATCTTCATCCCTGGCAGTTGATGAGCATCATACCCAGCTTCACAATCCTCATCATAACCCTCAGATGGTCATCCCGAAGAGGAGATGGGCGCTAGGGACAATGCTGATGTTCGTCCTGTTTGTCCTGTCTTCGTCTACCTCTTCGGTTGATTGTATTCCCCTTGGAATCACCAGTCACTTGGAATTCACATCCATTCCACAAGAACAGAAAGAGCAAGTAGGACGAGAATCAGGACCAGTGTCATCATCATTAGATGGAGTTGTGATGGGAGGAGGACGAGATTTCCAAAAGAATTATATGATCCAGCCACAAGGCCAAATATATTTGCCGTCACTTCTGCAGCAAACATCAGAAATAGGACAGGGTATAAATCTTGCTGGAGAGCAACAAGGGGATGGAGAGTCTGACAGAGGTAGATTCGGTCAACAACAGCAGCGTCAAGATCAGATAAGATATTCTTCTCAACCTTTGCGAAAGCATCATCAGATCTCACAGGTAAGGTATACAATACAGTTTGCCATTTTTCTCAAAGCTATTATCTATTATGCCATACAACAAATATCCTAGATGATTTCTCTTCAATTTGAGTTCAATTTTGGTTGGTTTGTAATGACATGACTCAGGGCATTTTAAATTATACTTTCGGGTCGACTAAGATAAAGAGATAGGATTGCCTAGGCCTTTTATCCGCAGAGAAACTCTACTGAAGATTACGAAGCATGAAATGAGATTTTGGTCTTCATTACCTGTACCCAAGGCATGGAATTAGGTTGGATTTTTTTCGCTTCTTCCTTCCCTAGCCAATCGTACATTATTTTGATCGATGAACCCGAATCGAAATTGAATTGAGATCTTTGATTTGGGATCTATACAATCTAATTTAGGAGTCTCTCTGTAAATGATACTATATCGTCGTTTTTGGCTCTGGTGATTGAAGTTGAGAGTGGTACTGCTTTCATTCAGTGATTTAGTATTCCAACCAGGGCCAAGTTATATCAATAATGCATATTTTACCGCATTTTAAACCGTACACTGAGCTCCTGGACAACAAAACGAACTAATGTTGTAGTCATTTGTCATCATCCATTCCATCCAAGTCGATAGGCTTCGATGGAGAAATCCGAGTACTGATCTGAGAGTTTGAGAATTGGTAATTTCTCTCAGCCTTAGTACCACATACATCTCATATATTATCCATGCCGAGGAAGAGAGAGGGAAAGATTACGTTAGTCTTATCCGGGAGTGCCTAGAAATATTTCCGTTTGGTTAAACATCAGCATGGGACGTGGTCTGGTTTGAAAAGCTATGAAATTTCAATTTCCCTAGAGTGTCTACTATCAATTGTAGTACATAGCCATTCCCTAGTATTTCCAAATCAACGGGTTTAGACTCGAGAGAAGGACACAAGTTTAAGGAGTGGGCATATACACATTAAATTCAGTGGCAGGAAATAAACGATTTTTCTCCTATATAGAGACATTTTCACTCTATTTTCATTTTTTATATTAAACTGGAGAAATGTGGCCAATCAATCTGTCAATTTCCACAACATCTTGTTGCGCTCTGTGCTGACAATGACTGAAACCTTTAGATAGTGGGACGCAACAAAGGAACACTTTCTTCAAGACATATTTTGCGTCAACATTTTTTATTATTCCATTAAACTCATTCTTGTCTCTATGATTCAGCTAGCATCCATCTGAATAGAAATTCCATGTTCATCCCATCAAAATTCCAACTAGTTTCAATTCCCTTTGTATCTAAATAAATGGATTGATGGAATGACAAGCCCACATCAAAAAGCGGTTCACTATGGGTCACTCCACAGAATATGAATTCATAAAAGATGAAGTTACAAGTCGTAATAGCCGTTTTTAGCTGACCTCGGACGTAAGATGGAGAATGTGATATGGCATTCGTATATGTGTACGTCTGCCTGTTGCTTGGAGATAAGGGGAAAAATCGTAACCGGTTAGAAGGGATATTGGATATTAGGGATAAAAAAACCAGCTTATTGCTAATTGACATTGATGAACTATTTTAGTATGTAAAGTGATATGGAAAGTTGTTATTAAAAACAAGAGTTTTCAGTATTACCTAAAATTAGGCCAACCTTCACCTCCGGTTAATCGGATTCAAGTGAAGTTTTTGTGTAAATATTAAAAACTCATTGATTGGATTGATTAAATGCAATCATTAGACAGATAATTTAAATTTTCCTTGACATTTTATCCTTGAATTATAATTGGATGATAGAAAGGTATTTGCGTTAGATGACGAAATTTTTCCATGAATCAAATTTTTTTTATTCAAATTGAGCCATTCGTATCCAGTCATACTCCAGAAGCCTGTTTAGGAACTCGTGGAATTAAGTATATACGTTGCTTTGTATTCTTGAGGAAAGGCACGTGTGAGAAAGGTATTAGGAAGTGATATAAAGATTTAGTACAGCGCAGCAGTTGCGCTCAGTTCCGGAAAAGGAGTTATTTATACTGAAGCAATAGCTTGTAATCCTTATCCAATTTCGGTTGATTAGATTGACTATAGACGGTCTGAGGGTAGTGAGGTGGAGGAATAGTAATTACCTTTATTCCTGTCCCGAAGGAATTTTATAGACGTCTTTCCGTGCATTCTGGCCCTGTCCACACCAGGATGGACTATGGGAATAATTTGGATGTCGGAAACCGTTTTGTTAAGTAACTAGAGGACTATGCTGGCACGTTTGTTAGTTTGAGTTTAAATTGGATGTGACCTGACTGGACTGTCTCCTAATTTCTAATCACTAATTTCATCCTCTTCTCTCTCAGAACGAGTTTAATACTTTTCCCTGAGGAGGAATCTCTTTCTCAAATTTCTTGACTATTGCACAGGGCTTTAGCTTTTGAGATTGAGAAGAATCGGTATCTCCCAAGTAATTCAATTTTTTTCATTCCACACACGTGTTTCGTCTATTTACTGCTTGTCAATGCTTACTTGGGCCACCTTGAAATAATGAATTTGTCCCACCCACGACAACATATCCTCACGAATCCCTTCGTACTAACTTCTAAAGCACTAACTTCTGACGGAGGCGAAGAAATTCCCAATAAATTTCAAATCGAATCTCACCCCACAGCGTAAATTGGAACATCTAACTACGCAAAAGGGGAAAGAAGTTGGAATTTCATAAAAGTCGATTCTCTGATTGGGTTAAAATTAAAGGCTTTTCTGTCCCAATAAACATCCTTACAAGATAAAAAGTTGGCTGCAACTCGAAGTCTAAAGTCGAGCACTACAAAGATTCGGTATACTGCCTTCATATTAAATGGATGAGGAACTGTAAACGTTCAAGATTTGGAATTCCTTGCCCACACATTTGTGCTTTTGTACATTAAAGTTCAAAAGATCAAAACACGAAAACTCGTTGAAAATGTGGAAAATGGGGAAAGAATGGGTTCGAAGAGGAGGTTTGTTGTACCATGCATTGAAGGAAAAGATTGTCAAAAGGAAATCCCACGTAAAACTTAAAAAGTGGCAAGCTAAGGATGAAACTCACGCCACGCGTTCATGACCCTATTTTAAAGCTTATGCTGCCAAGCCAAGATTTTTCTCAGATGCTTTACCAAAGAGCATTCTTCTAGTGCAATTAGTGATTATGAGAAAAACGCAGAAATAGAGAAAGCGCTTCTCATAGTTCAATGGAATTTTTCAAGTACTCACGAGCTGGGGATTTGCGTCACTTCCCAATTCTGCTGACCAGATTGGCATTGGAGAGAAATCAAAAGCTTGGATTTGATGTCACCCGAGAGCATGATTCGATTAATGGCTCCCATTACTTGATAGAAATAAGATCATAGTCATTCACAAGATTTTTTTCTTTCTTTGATTGCTTACTTGCCTAGACCTCCTAAATCCTCTGCCGCTCTAATTAATTTTACAATACAGAATTCTGCGGTGGCGAAATGATTGATTGAGGCTCAACTAGAGCTTTTAGTTGCAGTTTCTGAGAATTTCGTTAAAGTTTGGTTTTGGAACCGATTGAATTTAGAGGGATGATTTAAGCAAAATTCCCTTTTTGGTTTCAATTATTTAATAATAATTTCATCCCAGTTTCAAAATCTTTTCATCCCTTCTCAGAAAGAGTTACGTTGTTTAATTTCAAACTAAATATTCAGCTTCAAATAGTACTTATTCCTAAATTGCACAACCAGTTCAGCTACACTACTCTTAAAATCATTATCAACTATTTTCAGCAAGCTCAGAATAATTAAACCGACTTGCAATGCTCAGCCCAAATCTGATAAGCCTAAATTGTATAAGTAAATCCTGAGCCGAGATTCATCTAATCTATTATCCTTAATGGGGCTTTAATTCCATTTATTGGACAAATGTACCACATACAGTGTCAATTACATTGTGTCGCACCAAAATCATCCCATTAACCCAAGATGGTAGCATAACTCATACAACTTTAGAGGTTAGTGAAGGTGATGTGAATTTCGTCATGTGCAGATTATAATTGTGAGCCAATGCAATATTATCGAACAAATTAACTTGAAGGATCCATTGTTCCTTTTCCACTCTATGGGTACATCATTATGAAAAGTGGGAGTGGTTTTTTGAAGTTTTTTCGACTTCTGCAAAATATCCAATTTGCTCGGGCGCTTTTTTACTCATCTAGAATATAATTGCATAGTATGTGCTGTAGCGTGTAGCTTATGGGAGACTTATTGTTAGTTTAACAAAAGGATATGATTAGTCTTTACTGTCTGGGGAAATTACAAACTATTTTGCCAATAATAAAATATATGCTAACAGAATGAAGACGAGTCCAGCCAGGTTGGATGGGAAACGGTCATCGATCCCCACCTTTACCTCCTCACTGAATGGGATTCTAATGCAGACCATCAGCAGCAACAGGTGAACAATCACATATTTCTCAAACTGCTTTCTCCTCTCTTTCTTTTGTTACTTTTTAGGGCTTTTCGACCATTCATTTTTTCCTCTTGCTCCTTCTTACTACTTTTCTCTATGGGATGACGTATTCTTTTTGCTTGTGAGGAAGGCTCATCAATCCGGCTTGTTCTGGGTGCTTTAGTTTCTCCACTATTGTGGAATAAATTATGCTGTCACTAACGATAGTTTATTTACTAAACTATATAATAAAGTATAAAATATGGGAGGACATTTTTTTTTGGAAGTAGATTGTATGTGTAGAAACTAGGAAATCGATATCTTAAAGTAAATTTTAAGATATCGATTTCATAGTTTCTGCGATGGGTTCAACACCGACGCTTTCACTCACATCACATCATAATAGTTTGGTAAAAAGGTAGATGATTTTATAAGTCTAACACTCTGCGGATTGGGTCCATAATGTTTTCTGCAGTCTACAGTGCATTCGAGTCATTCTACAGTGGGATTGGAGTTTCTATTTCTACAAAGCCATCTTGTCTTACGGGGATTTTCTCTTCCTCCACGGCCGTCTTTCTTCCTTAAAGTTTCCAGATCTTGTGAAACTTATAGGAAATATTATTTCATCATTTTGTCCATTTTATTGAAATTACGCAAGAGACTTGTAGCAAGTCAACACAAAATTGGGAAAAAAAATCTTTCGGAAGCTCAGATGATATGAAAGTAACACGTCTCACATTTCCCCTTTCACCACTTTCCCTTCTTGTTGGTTCAAATAGAACTTTTAGGTAAAGGCTAATATCCAGGATATCAATATTTTGATAGGAAACTTTAACTTTATATATCTACTAAAAAGTTCTTGCAAGAATTCGAATCTTTTTTTGACGTTCGTTGGCAAAATTGAACGTGTAGTGTGTTGCCGAGAGTTTATTCCTTGATAATTGACATGGCTTTCTTCTTATTCAATTATCATTCTATTATGGCTCTAGTTCGTTTTCATTTCAATCAAAATTCTGCAGTTTGACATTTCAGGTAGCCAGACTGCCTTGAACACAATTGAATCGGATTGGCTGGACTAGAACTGATAATATTTCACAAAATGACGCACCGTCAAATTTGGTATGGTGGTGTGTTTGTTCCGGAAGTTGCCATACGTCTGGAGCTCCCAAGTATCCTTGGGGTATATAGATATTAATGATACAATAAGTTGGTTCCGACAGACAGTTGGGGTTTACATTACACCCAGAACAACTTTAACGGACACAGGCTTGTTTTTGAACATTCCATTTAGAAGGCTAAGTAAATTCACCTTCAATCTAAAGGGGTATTGACCATGTCAAACACGCCCACGGAAGTTGCATAGCCTCTTCCCTTCCTTCAGTGTTTCTAATGTACTCTGTCCTTGATTGAATATCCCTTGGAGACTGTGTAGCTGGCATGTATTCTTTCATAATTTTACATTCAATTTGGAAAGGGTTCTGTATTAAAAGATTATGAATACCTGAGAGAAAGCACTCACCTCTAAAATACGCTTCCACAGAGACCTTTACTCACGTAGATCGATGAGAAAGGTCATATTCAAAAGCATATGTTGGTGATTACCTGAGAACGATGGGAAATTTGACGAATAGATATTATTCAAAGTGCTGAAAGAAAGTAAGCATAAAAGTGGATACAAAAACTCTCTCCTGTAGTCGTTCCCTCCTGCCTCAATATAATCTCAGCCTTATGGCACCATTAACTCTCTCTCTTAAGAAAGCAAACATTTTATCATGAAATCTACAGAAATTTCAGGTCTTAGTTCGGGACCCATTCACTTTACATGGGCTAAGAAAGAAAGTTGTACCCACTTCATTTTTAATTCAGGGAACTACTCCCTCCGTGTGTCCGTTACGGAACGATTTCTGGTGGTAAATGGGCATTAGAAATGTAAACTTATTGTACTCGGCCTAGTCGTCATCTCTGAGAGCATGTAATTCCGGGACGTTTTAGTATTTGCACCTGCCTGGTATCTGTTGATACTTCATACATTGATGTGCTGTAACCTTAAACACATTTATGGAATAGGTGAGGAGAGATTTCTCACAGAGAAGTCTGAGAACGAAGAGTAATGGAAAACACTTAAAGGCTCAGCAATTGGGTTACTTTTTATGCTCTAACAGCATCCTCTGAATATGTTTAGGCATGCTAAAAGTCCAAGGGTTAACTATTTCAAATAATGTAAAAGTTAGTAGCTCTTTGGATAATGCTTCATTTACATGTGGATGGTTGTTGGAAGTCTTCAACCAGCTCTGAGGTAACGGGGGGGGGGGAATGTTAACGAGAGATGACAGCTTTTAAAACATTTTGAAGTACATTTTCATGTTTAGTGATAAAAAATATTCTCAGAAGACCTTGTGACATGTCAAGAAAAGTTGTTCTTGGAAGGGATTTCTAGTTACAAAATAGCCTTCAGGTTCTTCTGTCAAAATATTTCTGTAGAAGTCCTTGGTTATACGACATGACTTGATGCGACAGCTGTATTGAGTTAATGAACGTTTGACGTAACGGCGGGTGTGCTACGTTTGACAGTTGGGTAATTAAATTATAGTTTATAATCTTGGATTCCAACTACTATACAACTGGAATACGAAATCTTAACAAGGTGTGATAATTTAGTCACACGAGTCGAGTTGTGACGTCTTTCAGTTTCATTTTAATTAAGCTCTGCCCTAGTCCATGAGTTTTAGTCAATTTTGAATCTCATTATAATATATTATGTATATTTTATTCGGTAGCACAACACAACTATTAAGAAACTTGTATGACTTGTGCTAAAAATTTTTGTTTTTTTTATATTTCCAGAGGATGCGGAGGAACGTAGGGCCATCGCTGTCTATAGTAAATCCCTTGGACGTTTTGAGGCAACGTTTACTGTTAGAAATAGCCAGAAGAAAAATGCGTCAATCTCATAATCAAATTATGGCGAATGCAGAAATCCTGAAAAATATTGGTTGAAAATCTCGAGACACGGATATTATTTACTCAAAGACATCAGTATGGAAACACGAAGATCCACAACCCCAACCCTTAATTTGTCCAAGTCTCTAAAATACTATTAAGAATAGTGTGGAGAATCCTTGAACTTCAGAGCAACAATAGGTGGATTGAATTATGAACACAAATTCTTAAACCAATCTGTCGAGAACTTGTTAAAGTAGACATGGAGGTGAATCTCAAATTTAATTAATGACACCCTCAACATCTTACCTACTTACCCACCACCTAACTTCATCAAGTCTGCAACCCTAATCTATGGCTGGACTTTCTTTCCTCGCCCTCTTGGTGTCCACAACCACTCATCATAATACGGTAGTAGCTGCACATGGATGTGAATAAACTAGTGAAGTAAACTAATATTAGTCTGTCTGTATTCAGCATCCAAATTTCTCCACTTCAATTCTCCTGGGTTGAGAACAAGCTCCAAATAGTATTCAACCATTCCATCAACCAATTATGCGTCTAATTTGTTTGACACTGGTCTAGCATATAAACTAGGGTTATTTAATATTATCATTCTCATTGCTTATTAGAACAAGCTTTGTAGAATCTAGGACTGTGTTATCCCCTCCTACCTCCAATGAATGATGAATTGTGTTTGTTCTGTTCACGGATTTCAGAGAGGTAAATATATGTACTTATTAGCCCTACTACTTTACATGTGATTGAATTCAATCACTTAACAATACTATCCCATTTCAATTGTAATTCCAAGCGAGAACTTCTCCAATTGATTTATCAAATGTTTCCAACTGAAGGGAACCGAACCTGTTAATTAAAATAGAGAACTAAATTATACAATGCAGCTTTCCACACCAATATCCTCTTGTCTTCAATTGAAATTCACTCTTACACAAAGGGCTATTGTTTGAGGTTGAATGTCCACTGAATTTAGTTTAATTAGTGCCATTAGTTATTTAAATCTGGGTAAATGAGAGACTATGGCTTGTTTCTCCAAGTGGATCGAATTCCTTGGCTTCTTCGTGTTCCATACTTCTTCGAAAGCCCTAATCTCTACCACACATACCTTATGCTGTGTATTTAACCACATTTATGAAATTCAAAATAAAATTGAGCAGTATCAAGCTGACTTCATTTTAGCTACCTTGTCTCTTCTTAGTTCTCCCTCTGATTAGCATGAGTGAGATGATGATGACTGTCGCCATTGGAAATTAGTATTTATTTGTAGCTGAGAGGGATTGCAATTGTTATTACTGGCTCCCTTGTTAATTTTCAGGGTTGTGTATTTTCAGAAGCAAAGCATGAATGTAAAATGAACTCACTTGTACATACAGACATTCCTTCGTCTTTCCCCAGTGAAAGCGAGCTTCCCCTCACTCTCCGATAATATTATGAATTATATTATAGCTTTTTTGGCTGAATAAATACTAAAGGTTTTCTGCACTTGGGCACTTAAGTGAGTATTAGATGATTGCACCGATACAATAAATTTGTCACAACCTAGACCATGAGCTACATCCTAGAACCCCCAGTTAGTAGTAAATAACATCTACTATATATGTTTTCACTACCACCCACACATCCTTATCAGTTGGTCGTGTGAATGACGTCAAGAGGCAATCACATTTCTGGTGTTGGTTTCAGTTGTACTACTAGCCTTTAGGTACTGTTGGTTTTTTCTAAATCCTATATATATGGATGCACCCTCTTAGCTACTGTTTACTCTTGATCGCCTCTAGACTTCCTCTTACGTGAGTTTGTAGGAATTACCATAATCCAGCACGATCCAGTATATTATATTGCTTTAATTAAAGTGGTTAGTGAGTTGTTTTCTTAAGATAACAGCCAAAAGCATACAAAAGCTCAGGCTCACACCACACACAGTCCTACCGACTACCGACACCGACCTCCTGAGCTTTGTATCAAATCCCGTAGAAGGGAAAGGACTTAGCAGATTACCTTATTACATTGATAGATTCCAGCCTGAGCTATGTCCCTTATAATAGACACCGTCTACCACACGTACATACCAAAACTAAAGTTTAAATACATCCTAAAATGTGTTGTGTACATATCAGAACAAGTTTTGAATCAGATTTACGAAATGAACCTAGGAGTATCATATTTAACGAGTTTTTAATGCTTTGTATTTTACTGTTTGACGGTGTTTGATTTTGACCTAGGGGTTTGGATTCGTATCCGAAACTTGTAAGTATTTCAATTTCCATGTTGTTAAAATACTTCTGCTTTTATTATACATCCAACTCTGATCTTTACCTTCTGTGATCCATTGGATTTTAAATTTGTTTACTGGATGTAAGATATTAATACATTCATAGGAAGTTGAAGTTTATTTATTGATTATTTTGCATTTCTACATCCTACCTTTAGGGAATCCGGTTCCTCGCTTCGTTTTTTTGATTAAATTGCTTGAGCAGAATACACAATTTCGAGTTGATATTGGTGCGTATATACTTAGACTATGAATGTGTATATATAATTCGGATGATTATGCATTCAAGTAGAAAATAAAGTAATAAATATTATGTAGGATGAGACATACTTTCAAAATGTGCTGTTGAACAGCTATATTTCCCTACGTATATTTAGCTAGATTTATCCGGTCACTCCTTAGCATGTCTAATAAGTTTCCCACACGATTAACTAAGGTTGAAGCATGTTTTGGAGTAATTAGTAAAGGGTTGGTGGAGAATTAATTAAGCATTAAAATAAAATTATTGGTCATGAAAGTCTTTTAAATCTTGTTTGCATCCAAATCAAACGTAATATACAAATATATGGTTCCGTATTTAAAACTTTTGATGAGATTTTGCTGTAATTAGTGTAGTTTTTGTCTTCATCTCTATAGAATTACACGATGATCCAGTTTAAAGCACATAGTCGAGGTTCAAAAATTAGATCAGACATTCCATACTTAACTGTCCCCCACTGACTTCTACATCGTTTACCACGATCTCTTAAAAACTAATGGATAGATGAAGACTGTCAATGTAACTGTTACTCTTTAAAAATATCAGTGTTAGCCATTAATAGTAACTAAGCACTTGAAATACACCAGTGTCAGTTTCGCCATGGTAAGATGAGCTCGTCCAATTGTTTTTTATTAAATTCTTAACGTCTTTGTGTTCTACCAAGGTAAGACTAAAAGTATTTAAATCTTGTATTATCGTAGAACTGTAGAATAGGAATTATGAAATCTGTTTTGTTGTGTCTCGTGTTGGTGTCTCCTCGTAAGTTGTAAAGAATCTATTTCTGACTTTTATTCCGCAAGGGACTCTTCTCTGCACTTCTGGATGGTGCACTTACAATTAGTCCTGGATCATTACGTCTCTTATATATATATTTGTTAATACTCGTGTTCCTATCAATTAATGACCTTTCACTACCGGCTCTGTAGTTGTAGTAAATTTAGTTCTCCAGGCAGGATATTATGTTCAGCATATATATTTATGGTATCATTACGTTATAATTACCCTGTGGATTGTTCAAGGTAAGTTAATTATCTTGATTGATGGTTTTCAGAATTGTAGATAGTGTGTATATTATTAGGTTAGGCTGTAGGATGAAGAAATTGTACCCCGAGTACTATATTGGAGATTGTAGATTTACTATGTCATATAAATATTATTATTTAGTGTATGTTGATGTACCTGTGGGCTGCTGGTGTTTATCAAGAATAATCGTAGAATAAAAGCTGAACCATAAAAAATTTAAAAAAACCCAATCATGCTCTAGGAACCCTTGTCTTTAATATACATAAACAACCGTCACTTTTTATTTGATTTTTCAGTTTCAATATTTTCTTACAAAAAGGTTTGCAGGTTGCATTCGACTGTTATCTTCATAATACTTGCACGAGGAGATGTAACACAATAATCGATTAAAATACGTACAGCTTACATTCATTATCAAAGTTCCGGCGGAAGAAAGGGTTTTTTCCTTAAAGATTATTACTTAGAGACCGATTGCAACTTACAAAGTTATATACTCAAATTCTGAAGATGTAATGAAAGTAGCTTACATAAAACATTTCATTCATTAATTTATCATCCTCCTCAGCTTGAAATGGTACAGTATTGCATTTTATAAATTTCCCTACGATTTTGAGATGACAATTAAATAACTTATAATAAACTAGGAATTCACATCTACGTATATGTTATGATTATTACGAACTAATTATTTCTCACCCTGCTTTTAGTTATAAGTCAGCCTAACACCTAAGGAAGCATCTCTACCAGAATAAAAGTTTGAGACGGAACTTTGTTCAGATGGCATTTCTAATTCACCCCTTGAGCCACTGCTGCCAATAAAATGCCTACCATTTCGACGACTCACGGGAAGGCTTGTTGAGAAGCTTGTTGTAAACATAGATGCTGATTGAGTAGGTTTTACATTTTGCTGTCGAAACTTCCTTAAATCTGCGTGATGATATTGCTGAATTTGTTCAGCGGTACGACCATCTTCCGCTGTAAAAGGCTCGTACTGTGGGAGTGCGTCAGCATGGGAGAAAGTATTGTATTTCGACCTAGGAGCTCGGACAGAGACAGGTCTATTCTCTGTTTGAGAGGCATAGGGTACATAGGGAGAATTATTGGGTTGGAACTGTCTGAATTGGCTATTATTATTATTGAAATTCAATGCTGAGCTTCTTTCGTTGTTATTGCTTGGTCTTTGGTAGATATTGGATCTCTGAGAAGCAGAGTTTGTGATCGGGGACCCATCTGGATTTTCAACGCGGGTATGCTGGTGAACAAATACGGCAGGGACGATTTTGATATCAAGAGGGTTTACAGCTTTCCCATTGTTTGAAATAGAACTGGTCTGAGGTACTGGGAATGTGAAGCTTTGTTGGAGTTGGATGTTATCAGTCAAGTCCCTTGGGGGAGCTCTAGATTGAGTTGGGGCTGGGGAATAAATCTGGGATTGGGAAGAAGATGCCGGTGGGGGCAAGTATTGGGGGGCTTGAGTTTGCTTTTCTTGGAAAAAGGGTTGTTGCTTTAAGGAATGCTGTTGATCGTAGTACGGATTGAACTCTGATTGAGGAGTGTTCTGTAGGGATTGTGATTGAGGCTGTTCGGTTTGAAAGTACCGACTATCTTGGGAAACGGTTGCCCGTTGTTGAACCTGTTGCTGATAATAAAGCTCGGGTTGAGAGACGGATGGTCGCACGTAATTGACATTGGATCCCGAGTTTAGAGATTGCTGACTTCCATATGTAGATTGGTATGACAAGTCATTTAACGATTGTTTAGTTGGCGCAAAATTCTGATAAACCTGGTTCTGTGGTCTTTGATAGTCGTTAGTCTCCAACTGAGATTGGTGCTGATTTAATCCTGACGAGAAAGTGTTTTCTTGGCTACCGAGGCTGGAATCGATGGAGTTTTGCTGAACAGTATGGCTTTCAAATTCCTTTGTTGGAGCTTTGATGGCGAATGTTGGATGTTGGATGCTTACTATTCTATCATTTGAGAAATAGCTCTGTTGGGGAACTGACTGAGTGCTGAAATAGTTTTGCTGTTGTGGGGCGCGGTTGTCGACATAAGTTTGTGGCAACCGAGCTCGATTGTCGACATAAGTTTGTGGTAACGGAACTCGATTGTCGACATAAGTTTGAGGTAACGGAGCTCGATTGTCGACATAAGTTTGTTGTAGTGGGTCACGATTTTCAACATAGGTTTGAAGCAGTGGAGCTCGATTATCGTTGAATTCTTCAATCCCTTGAACTTTTTCAAGGGTTGGAGCCTGGACCTCTGGAGTTGTTGAAGTTATGGTACCTGTCGATGGAATTTCGGTTGAAGGAGATGTCGACGAATCTGTGGTACTTGGGGGTTGGTCAGCCTTGTGTAATGCTAACAGTCCACTTGGGGAGGACAGGAGCTTCTTCAAAACTTCCAAATCCACCTTGTTCCCAGACTCGTCTCTAACTTCGGCCCCTCCACTTTGAATTTGTTTCAAAATCTCGTTCACCTTTTCTTGCTCAGGATCTATTCGAACGTTATCAGAAGTTGTTAGTTGATTTTTATTCTCAAGTTTTTTCTTAGCATAAAATTTTTCTCTAAGATTTGGTAAATAAAGTTGTGTTAAGGTACCTAAATTTTCGGCAGCTGGGGCTTCTGAGGCAGGTGTCGGAATGTGATAAGGTAAAGTCACTTTCTCTCCATATCCTTCGCCAGTGACATCATTTCCCTCTAGAGTTGTAAGATCTGTCCCATCGTCTATGTAATCCGAAGAGGATTCGGGAACGGTAGGGTTAGTTACCGAAGACTTATCATCTTCTTGATCGGCTGCATTGGGAAGCGCAATTATATCAGCTGCCGCTTTAAGAAAGGCTGCCGCTCGCGGTGAATCGTAGCCCCCTTCAATTTTTGGAGGAAGATACCCTCCTTCAGGAATTTCATCAGCATTTGATGAAACCTCTGCGGGTACGGGTATTTGTTTTTCGGTAACTGGCAGGTACATGCGATCAGGAGTCTTGGGAGCATTGGTCGATTCCTGCTCATAACCCCCAGGTTGTTCTTCGTAAACAGGGCTACTCAACCCTTCCTCTTGGTAAGATGCCCCAGTTGTCGTAGGAGTTGGATAGTTATAACCAGATTGCTCGGTGGTAGCAGGAGTAGGATAATTGTAACCAGATTGCTCGGTAGTTGCAGGAGTTGGATAGGTGTAACCGGATTGCTCAGTACTAGTTGGGTTGGGATAGCTGTAACTCGATTGATCTGTGGTAGTTGGGGTTGGATAATTGTAACCAGATTGCTCCGTGGTAGTGGGGTTTCTATAATCGTAATCGGATTGCTCCGTGGTACTGGGGACTGGATAATTGTAACCTGATTGTTCAGTAGTCGTGGGGGTAGAATAATCATATCCAGACTCTTCCGTAGTTGTTGGATTGGGATATTTGTACCCTGGTTGTTCAAATGTGTCTGAAATTTGTGGACTAAATGGCGGTTGCGATGACTCTTCTGTGGTTTGATACTGATCAGACTCGTACGATTCTTCAGTTGAAGGGAGCTGAGTTGACGTCGTTGGAGGCTCAGTTGTAGATGGTGAGGAATATTCATTTCGGGGTGGTAAATATTTTGGACCAGGAGTAGAAGTAGGATTAGGATACCGATAACCTCCGGTCATCATAACAGGTACATCTGCAAAACCATCTGAACCATCTGGGCTTCTTTGCTGGGCTTGCATCATAACCAGGCCTGGAGTGTCTTCTTCATCTTTGTACCCTCCTTCCTGGGCAATATTTGGAAACGAGTCTTCTGGCGCTCTATTAACCATTAACGGTGCAACAGAGTCTGGTACAGATTTTTGCTCATAAGCTTCAGATTCCGATTTCAGCAAAGCTGACGCAGTCTTGGACTTCCGTTGAGCTTCAGATTGTTGACTAAGACTTGTCTCATAAGCTTCAGACTCCTCGCCATCATGTTCAAAACCTTCGGGATATTCTGAAAGTCCTTGTTGTAGACCATTATTGTGTACCTCTTTCAGTTTCGTACGAGCTCCAGAACCTGTATTTACTTTGACCGGTACTCTATAGGGTCTCCGTGTTGTCGTAGGCTCAGGAAGGGCGTTCTTTAACCTCGAGTTGCTACTACTGGGTTGAAGATTGGCATTGAAAAGATTTGACATAGCAGATTTAACGTCAAAGTTTGATGATGACCCAGCACTATTGCTTCCAACTTCTGTAAGATTGTCCCACCCAAGCTCAGCATTACGGAGAGACAATTCATCTACAACCCCACTATTACATTCAGGGGCACTATTCCACCAAACACAGACGAAGTCATTCTGAGAAAATACGGTTCCATTAGGACAGAGGAATGACCACATCTGAGTCTTTCTGTATTGATTGCCTTTCAAGCAGACATGGAATATTTGACATCTAGCTTGATCATCAGCATCAGCATAATATCCGGAATACTGTACAATATCACAGTTAAAGCGAGTGTCCACGATTTCTGACAAGATTGGATAGTCTATTCCAGCTTCACCGGGTATTTCTCCACCGTATCCATGAGGCCAGCAGTCCTGGTCGTTCTCATTACATTTGGCTAGAAGGAAAAACAGTGCAACAATTTCTAAGTACTGTGATATCCAACTCTATTTCAAAGCGTCTACAAAATTCCAATCATCTTTCATATAAATACAGCAAATATTTGTCTAACCAGGAATTTCAGCCTGTGGATCATCCCGTACGGGTGTAACATCCTCTGCCCGTGGTGGTTCACTCTGATCAGCGTCTATATTCTCCTGCGTTTCCACTCCAAACGGGAGACCCGGTTCCGGAGCTTCTTCGGCTTCTATTACTGGAGATACGGGATTCTATTTGCAAACAGAGATTTATGTGTAAATTTGCATTCTGACCACATCAACTAATTTCAAGAATTTTCAACCATTTCAGTTTTTCTTACAGGAGGTTCATCGAGTGACTGCTGTTCCTCTTCGGATTCAGGGTAAGCAGGATACTCAGCAACTGGAAGGGGTTTGTTTCCACCACCTCGCCGTTTAGGTGGATTTGGATAAGCGTAGCCCTGTGGACTTTCTACCGTTTCCTGTGGCTCTTGGTCCGCCTGGGTATAAACTGGAAGTTGCAATTGTTGACTTGGCTTTCGTATTCCTATAACTCTGGAGAACCGTCTTGTCTCGGAGGTTTCCAGTCTTGGTTCATTCCCCCTGAAATGACGGGTTGGTGGTTGGTAATAGGTAGCAATAGGCTCAATTCTTTTACCGAATTCTCCAGTCTTTCTCACTCTCAGCACTCTAACTCGCCCGTTTCCTGAAAGCAATTAATAATTTAAGTTTTTGATAAAATTTCGCAAATCAAACTTATTATTTCTAACTATATTCAATGAGTTATCACTCCGAATTAATTGTCTCTTGATAAAGGAAACCTCAAGCGCTTGCAACTTTTGTGAAAGCCTGAATTTCAGTGGCAACTTGAGAATTTTTCAACAGCTCCAGTTCAAATCATCTAACTCAACAAGCTCAATATGCCCGTCGGTCACCAGGGTTTTCAAGACCGTGCGATCCATTTAATTTTGTTTTAGAAATTCTGAATTAGGGATAGGGGATAGCACCATCAGCAATCAAACATTTAATTCAAAGGGAACACAATGAATGAGTCATTATTGGTATACCTCATTATTTTCTCAAGTGTCTCAAGCAATGACAAACCAATAGTAAGCGCAAACACTTACTGTAATCATAACAGTACATCAAACCATGAGTGACTTGACCTATGTGCTGCAACGTGACCAACGTTCAATAAAATAAGCATCAAGCTTGACAAAGCTATATGATTAAGTCAGTAAAAACTTGTTTCAAGAGTAAATATTATTGTAATTATCAAATCATCTTCAATCATCCAAGTCCCTCTTCCCCACTTACGATACATAAGAGCGGAGCAGACACTGGGCAGAAACAAACCACAAAGTGCAAACAGATACTTTTTTTATAGGATAATTGGGAAAACTTACGCAACAGAATTGATACAGTATATTTGTATGCATAAAATAATGAAGCACTACAATATAAAGCATTAATAATTTTTTTCAAATGTGCGACTCATATAAAGACTAAAAAATACAATGTTTTTGAATATGTCATTAAAGTCAAGTACATTGAATATTATTGTATGGTCAAGTTATTGCATATTCTGTTGATAAATTTTGGCACTTTGTACAGAGCTAATCTGCCCATATATAACCTGGCTTGCTGTAATAGTAATACTGCTTGACACAAACATGGTTATAATAATAATAAACGTAAATAATCATAAACCTACAATCATCATTATAATCATCTTCACAACCAAGTGCTATTCAGTTTGGGCAGTTTGTGTTGTCAATTCGATATCTTCAAGGGAATAAATATAATACGAGATGTTTTCAAAATATTTTCTCATCTGTTGCAATTTCAAAGACATCTTGAGTAGACTCTTTATGGAAATTCACTGATTCAAAACTTAAGACTGTTAACTCTAGGGCCGTGTTGTTTTTGAGTTTGATTTGATTCGATTCAATATTGACTTACAATTAACACCTACATAAATATATTAACTAATTCAAACTAATGCCGATTTAAAATGCATAAACCTAGTGGATGCGAAAACAAGAGTTTAATTTTCTATTATTTAAAAAAAAAACTCTTATCTTCTCTAATTTTTAGATTTTACATTCAATCTGTTTACAAATAGTTTACATTTACATATAGTTTAACATCTTATGAGTTCTTGTCCTTGCAAACAGTCATGAATCATAGGCATTTTGGTAATTTACAAAGAAAAACTTCTGAAAATGAAAACCTAAATCATAATAAAATTTTACTTTTTGAATTTATTTTGCGATGAAATGCAATAAATAATTTGTCAAGATGCAAAATTGTTTGCCAGAGAGTCAGAGTAGAAACTGAGGCGGAGAAAAAATGTCAATAATTATTCATGAAACTAATTACAAGGGGAATGCAGACGACAACTTTCTGCCTTTACTCGTGCATGTGCATTCAGCATTCATAAAATCCGTCATCTTCCTATTGTGCATTTTGTGATGTGTAACAGTTAGCTTATAAAGGAGCTAAGAGACATATAACTGGCTGTAATATATTCATATATTATCATATGATGATGATGACCATTATTATTTTATATTTTCACTTTTCATAAATGCAGGAATCCATGAGAGCTGTAATTTACTAATTAGTGTGTTAATAGCTTGAAAAGGGCTTGCATTCTTTTCTACAGAAAAAAACTTGGAATTATGGCACTTTACACAGAAAACTGTTGAATACCTACGCACTCATTAATGACCAGTTGTGCTTGAGTTCTCAAGATTTCTTAGAGTTAGAAGTGTGCCGGTCGTTTTAAATTAATTATAGTAGCATTTAGTAATATTGAATGCCCTTATCAACATTTTGGTATAGCATATTCAACTCGACTCGACATGAAGATGAGGATATGTCATATTTCAGAGATGGGTGGAATGAGTGATTGGTACAGTGTCATTTGGCCCACACACTTAGGTCTTCTGACGGAAGTTGCAGATAGATACTTGTAAAATTCATCGTACCCTGAGTTTTCTGTACGGACAGAAGGAGTCTCTTGATTAAAGAGAGTCAATTGAAATATATTTTTACAATGGAAATAATAGTTGTTCCATTTCAACTTCAATTCATCAGCTCAATTTGAAATCTGCAGGTTGTCAAATTCGTGTCAATTTTTTTACTCAAGGATTAATCATTTCACCTGTTCGAAGCTGCGGCGCTCATTTGCTCACTGGTGCTATTACCTCCGTCGACAAGTTGAGAAAACGGCTTGTATTGATTGATTACCCTTAAAGCCTTTTCAGTAGCTACGAAGAAGCTCCGACGATGTCGGATGTTTTGATTGCTACCTATTGTTGAGGTACTTGACGGAGGTATTGTTAATTGATTATCTCTTCTTGAAACCTAATCACCAATGTATGATCAGAGTAGGAAATGTTAATTTTATGAGATAGTAAGTTACTTGAAAAAAAAATTGTATGGATAGCGAAGCATACCAAGTCATCTCCATCTGATTATCAATTTCGAAAATAAAATGAGCTTGTTACTTAGATGTGTAACTTTGTGAAACGCAACGCCACACTCTAGCGGATGTAAGCATCTGGCTGAAATAAATTTGTTTTTGAATATATAGATTTTGTTTTTGTCTGAGAAAAAAACGGAGCTCTAAGCAATGTATGTACTTGGTAACAAAGAGCAGACATGTTGCTTTCATTGTTACCCAAGTGTACATAAAAATGTACAACTTCTTGAAAAGGATGTACTACGTTGTGCTTAAAAATTTAAATTAATTATAATGGTGAGCCGATATTTGACGTGCATTGATAAAATCATGGCTGGATTTTTGATGGGTTGTGTGTGTTACCTTTTCATATTCTATTCTGGTTCATCCGAAGTACGTCAAATATCACATGAACTGAGCATCAGTAATAAAAACTTTCGAGCTTTCTTAAGAAGATATCAAATGATGAATGATGAATTTTATTACAAATGCAAGTAAATAATAGGATAATAAAATTGTATAAGCTATACTTGCGTGCAACAAAGAGTGAAGAAAAATTATTATGCATTTTAAAAGGTAATTTTATCCACTTTAATTCAAGAAAAAAATTAGCTGTCTCATCCTCTTTGACTTTTGTAAAGTTTTGTTCATATCATATGTGAGGCTATGATGAGAGTTGTATGTGGAACTGCAATTACTTACGAGTTACAACTTATGAGTCCGTTTCCCTTTCCTTCGGTTACAGCAGACCAAAATTGTACTACTATTGTTATGCTGCATATTTTGGTTTGAATTGTAAGTCTAGTCCTTTGGCAGGTGTTTTATCAAGATCGTAAGGTAATGGAGTGCTAGAGAAAATAAAACTGTACTTTCTGTCAGGAAAAACTTTTCCCTTAATTTAAAATTAATTACTAATTTATGTAGTTTCGATGAGGCTCTTTGAGCCTTGTATGACTTTGTCTATACTTTGTGTCAGAGCATGTGAT
Organism: Agrenia bidenticulata; assembly: GCA_034694785.1. Classification (NCBI taxonomy): domain Eukaryota; kingdom Metazoa; phylum Arthropoda; class Collembola; order Entomobryomorpha; family Isotomidae; genus Agrenia; species Agrenia bidenticulata. Next base: position 129,869 of record JAQFYM010000046.1, on the reverse strand, counting down.
ATCATTTTCTTTCGTAAAATAAAACTGTGAACAGACTAAAAAACAAAGCAAAGACATTGGACAAAGGAGAGATCATTTTTGAATATCCGGCTTCTTTAAGGTTTCTTTTGTTATTATGGTGGACTAAATGCAGAAACCCAAGGAATACTCCAACTGTTCTTATTTCTACAAATGTCCTTTGGAGAACCTAGAAGAGAACCTAGAAGTTAGCATTATAAGACGATATAAGATTTGATTTGTTATTGATAAGATTTGAAAGCATGTCACTTCAGCATCTGCTTCGACAAACTCTACTGCATCTTTCGTGCTGAATTAATCGGAACCATAGCTGAGGTTTCGATTCAATTATCCTTCCAGATCTCTAACTTAAGTTACCTGTGTTACGCTTCTCTTTATGACATACATTGAGCCGAAAGTTGGAATAAATGCCATTTTCAAAATCCAAATCAAGTTTGAATAGTTGATATAACGGCGAGTCACAAAAGTTAAACTGTATACAGATCCCGATAGAAGATTTAGAATCAAGATAAATGTGATGGAGTAGTTTAAGTGTAGTTACTAATCAAATGGCCGAGTAACCTTCTTATAGCTTACCTTGAGCAAGGACGTTGACAGATAATCCAGTAAGAAATAAACAAAGGGTGACAAGCCGCATTTTTCTACTGAGTGTCATCTTGAGAGCTTTTTAAAATTAACTTTGATTTACTGTCACTTTTTTAGAAAAGCGATCAGAATCAGTCCCACTGTATTCCCCGAATGTTAAATACAAACCCACACCAGTATTTCAATACCTTCGGGTAACTCACAGTTCACACCCAGAGCTTCAAATCAATGCACTCGACCTGCTGTTATAAACTCGATCTTGTAAATCTATTTAAACTCTCCATTCTATTTAAGTTTTTTCACACCTTGTAAACCAGATAAGCTACTACTGACTGTAAGTTTTGATTTCGGCCAAAGTTGGTCTTTAAGTTTGACCAAGTTTTCAACACGAATCCTCATAGGCTGGACTAGATGGGTCGACAGTAAAACAGAAACTAAAGGTTTTGAAGGATGGACAGGACAAGTTGACCACGAGGATGGATAAAAGGATTAATTTTGAGGTGGTAGTTTCCCAATAGAGCAGATTGAGGAGGAGATGGCCAAATACTTATCATTATCATATCTGTATTTTTTTTAAAGTACATGAAAAAAATGCAGACTAAATTGGAAGAAGATTACTCTAAATGCAGTTACATGTAGCACCCTTTGGAATAGGTGTATAGGCATACGCAGGGGGCTTCCTCAAAGACACACACTCAAAAGGGGGATGGCAGAGCAGAGGTTCACAAAGGATTCTAAATGAAAATGAAAGGATTCGACACAGGCTCACCATCCGCATAATAGTACGAGACGGACTTCTTCAACCTTTTACTGCGAGGATGACAGTCTTCTTAACTTAATGCACTTCACCTGTCCTAGAGTACTATTCTATTGTTGAATTCATATTTTCTTAATCCCAGTGAAATAAGTATAGTATAATTCTAGTCAATGATTGAACCATTATTTCTTTGGTAGTTGGTTAGGCTTGAAAATTGGATTCTCACCTTTGTCCGTAGTCTTATAGCTTTGGTACTACAATTAGAATCAAGCCCTTGCAAAACTCCTGTACAAGTAGATACCACTAAGTTTATCGGAATTAGCACCGATTACCTCAATGTATTTTACGTTTCGAGAGATTAATAAATCAAGCCACCGAAGAAAAGTCCATTTCATTTGTAACCATTCATATGCCGATAAAACTTGAGATTTAGCAACTCGAAGAGGGGAAAAAATTAACAAATTATACCGTCTGAAGATGAGACAGAAGATGATTCCTCATTTCTCTTAATATTCATTCAAAAACAATTTTTCATTCATCCCAGTTACTAGTAAAACCAAACCTGTCTCAGTCCCTATAATCGAAGATATGATTACTACTAGAGAGGATATACAGATAGCCAGTTTGTTAGCTTGTGCATTGATGTTTATCTGAAGAAGTACGTATACTGACTTGTTGGTTCAAATTGAAGGAAAAGAGGAACTTCTGCCAAAAAAAAATGCGAGTTTGCAATATCTTATGGCATTCTTGGGGATTATAAGTCCCATAACTTTGCAAGTTACACAGTGTACGTGTTTGCTCAGCTTAGAGGGGGTTATTTTTCAACAATAAATAAAAAAAGGAAATCTCATCCTGCCATTAAAAACATTTAGGTGTCTTCTTCTAGAGTTCTTAGGTCTTGAGTGTTGCGGTTATGTAGGAGACAGACGCTACGCTGCATTACTGACTGATTACTTATAGTATAACTTATAGTTCTTAAAAGGTATTCTTGAGTCATTCTTGATCTCATCAAGCCATTGCGGCGCTTGTAAACAAAGTGGTGGCTAAAAGTGATGTACAATTTTTAGGAAGTGAAAACGGAAATAACGATCAGCCCACTCATCGTTTGGGAAGTTTCTTACATAAGATTGTACATACTTATTACAGGATTTGTACAAGTAACTAAGACGTGAGATTACATCTGAGATGAAAGGGAAATTTTATGGGTATCCGATTCCTGAATTATTAACAAGGGAAGGAACTAAACCCGTTTGAGACAGACTATGCAATGAATAAAAGATTAAAAACTGTGGATATGATGCAAATTAGTATAGATTTTCAGCGAATTTTTATCCTTGCTCATTACTAAACAGTAAATGCTATCTTCTTGATATGGATAATGGATGGTATTTCTATGGCCTGGGAGGTTTGATATCTGATTAGCTAATCTTTTTCTTTTGCAATGTGGAAATCCAAGAAAGACGAGTAAATATTCATTTTAATTTTTCACCGAATATACCACGTTTTTTTTCTACACAAAAGTTTTAGGTCCTTGGTTTATTTTATGCTACAAGTGCTGGCGGACATGACGTAGTTTGATGGCTCATTTTACAATTTAAGTTTAATTTTTATGGAAAATTGTTGACACGAAAAACTCGGATTACTTGACGAATTTGTAACTTTCTTATAAAAGACATTTTTATCAAATACTGCTGTAACCGTATTTTCTTACCTGCCGTCATTCTAAGTAATGATCGGGTTTCATCCATTAGAATTTTTTAGAATAGAACACGAACTTAATGTTCGTTTTATTAAATGTTGGAATACTGGAAATTAGAAATAGAATATTCTAGAACAGTTTTAGGTTTTATGTATCATTATCTACGTTGAAACATTTCCAAAACATGCTATTTAAGGCTCCATCATTTTTTTAAATCGATTTCGGATCAGATTTAAATTACAGTCTCATATGAAGTTTTAGAGATGTTATGAAAGTCATTGTACATCCCTTACTCTTGTAAAACGTTAATTACCTATATTTAATTTTATTTGGAATTCACACCGCCTTGTAAAGTATAAGCACCTTACTAGATAACGTGCATGTGTTTTTGATCGAAGCTTAAGCGATATTGTCTTTTCATTCCTTTTAACAATCGTGTAGACAAATAGAACTCGACTTTGTGCTAAAAAGTTTCTGTGAACGGAAATATTTCCCGTAAACATAATCACTTAAAAGTGCAATTATAATAAACAACCGATTCGTAAAATGCACTTACAACTTAATGATTATTTAGTTCTGAGTAAGTAGTCTGAATGCTAAAAGCTCGATAGTGGACTATTAAACTAATCTCAACCTGCATTTTACATAATACTCTACCAGATAACTATTCTTCCCCACAATCTAATCTATATTTGCAAGGATAGAAATGAGAAAAACATATATCTCCATCTATTGCCCCCATAGTGTATAGCACTCTTTACGTGACGTGATCCCTAGTATTCAGTAGTAATTCATCACGGTCAGATTATTCGGCCATTAGGAGAGCACAATGGGTCAATTTCATGATCAATTATTCCTTAGGGAGCTATTAATTAGATTTATCATCAATGACCATCTTCAGGCAATAAATGTAATAACTCAACTTGGTGGATACACACGATCAGCAATTGAGTTGCCTTTTTGATATAAAACCTTCCTGCTTTCTAGTACCAGAACGTCTGAGAAAGTGAAACCGATTGTATTTTACATCACGATTAATGAAGATAACACATGTACTGTAGCTGTTCCCTCTTTAATTTATCCTTGTGCCTTGCTGTTTTACGATCCTGACAGGAAATGTTTCAAGCGACTACATTTTTCTTTGAAATCAGCGAATCTATGAGTCAACAATATCGATGGGTTATGCATACTGTCCTCAAATGCCCAAGCCTCAAATCTAGAATCGGTATGTATCAAAACCCTGTTGAAATCGCGTACAATTTCGACGGATAAAATCATTGCACCTGACCCAATAATCCCAGTCGATTAACTACATTCTGAATCGAGATTAGCACAAAGTTACATTCAATTTTAATTTGCAAAGAATCTTCACAAATAACTCCATTCATTAATTCATCATCTTGAATGGAATATTTTCTCCTAATCCTATCGACAAAAATAAGATTTATATTGAAGTCAATGGTTTTGAAGTCTCGTTCAGTTATTTCAGTCATGTCATCAATCAAATCTTCCTCTTGTTCCTAATGTGGCCAGAACTGTAGTCAACATTGAGGGACAGGAGAATTTATAATTTTATACAATCCACTTCATGGCTATTCAGTTTATTCCACTCGTTCATATACTATTGCCAGAATTGGTCAGGAAGGAATCGAGATATTTTGTTTGCCTTGATATTACTGCATTTGTAGAGCAATGGGTTAAATGAACTTTGATTTTCATTAATCAATTGAATCTCCAAGTTTCCCTTTCTGTTGTTCAGTTCTTTTGGTGCGGTTTACTTGAATCGATGAAGTCTGCTCAGTTTTATGCCTTTAGAATATTCAAATAAATTAATGAAAAGCTCAACCAAGTGAGCTTATTATCTTCTCAAAGTCTTAGACACTAGAATTTCATCAGTTTTAAAAAGTAAAGAAAGTTAATTTGTTGTTCATTTGAATCAACCCATTCCATTAGAAACAATATTGAAGCCGTCACTCTAACTCAACTTACGAAACCTTTAAGTAATAATTAAGCTTTAGGCAATTATTCCTTGTAAATATTTGACTATTATTTGACGATCCGTACCTTTTTGACACTGCCTTAATTAACCCTCACACATTTTAAAGTAATTGTGGTCATCACCGTGGCATCCTTTCGCACATTAAATTACTGAAACATAACACAATTATTTGTAATGGAATAAAGTTTATAGTTTCGAGCTCAATATAGTGATAAAGGTGATGGTGAAATTATGATAGGTCCATCAGATTCGGCTAAGTTTCGAGAATCGGAAAATTTAATGCGAAAATTCAAGTATTACGTTTGAACTCGAATAATTTACTCAGAAAGGTCAGAAATCAGTGAAACCCATCATTTTAGAATACGCACACAGTCCAAGGAACGATGCTGACGATTAGTAGAGATTGAGGATTTATTACAGATATAAGAGAGAGATCACTTACGCGTGACATAATCTTCATTCCTCATTCATACTGAAACTCTTCAATCTCCATTTAGAACTAATTAAGTTATTAAATTACCTTCGCCCAGTTCTCGAGTTATTCAACGTGGCAATCATAAAAAAGTTAGCAAATCTTGAGAGGAAATGGTCCGGGCACCGCCTACACTTATGCATTCTTCATTACCAGCCGTAACCTATTTTTTTGCGTATAAAAAAGATAAATTGAGACTATACTCGTAACATTTAAATATCGTATGAGGATCCAATGGATCAAGTAACATCCTTTCCCTTGACATAGTCTGTCATCTTGGCTTTAGTAATAAAATATTATCATCCGTTTCTTCACACTCAAAAACCAATCTCGTAATAAGAGATGAACTTCGCTAGGCATTGGTATGTCTGGTATGGCAATATTTGCAATTCTTGAAGCAAGTTTTGGCATGGAATTTCTATAATTGTAGCCAACTTAGGAGAATATATTATATGAGCTAATGCTTACTTTTCCAAATTGATACGTGGGGATGTAACACCTACTAACGGAATGTTAATCCTAACATTCACCTTCATAATTATTGTAGATATAGTATCTGAGATATTTCAAAGACGTCAAAGTCAATTAGGACCATCAATCAACAAACGAGTAAACCTATAGTTTACGTCTAATATCATATTTAACTCAAGTGCACGACTTTCAGAAATTCCGAATAACTAGGATTATAATTCAGATAATTTGTCTCGAAATTAGTCGCAATTTAAAAATACACTACGAAAAAATACAATTATTGTCAACTATCGGCTGCAATTTAAATGCTTATATAATTTCTAATAATCTTCAAATTCAGATGCTACAACTTAGATTTGAAGTTTTTTTTCAACACTTTACAATCCTTGTAAAGTGCTTAGTTTACTAATTCCAACTTTTGAAAAATATAATCTTTACTGGATTACCTCGCATTGTTTATACAATTTCTAGAAGTTAAGCATGGTTATTTCGTATTAAATAGAGTTTGTACAAATATACAGGGTAAGAAGCAAAGCCATTTGTGTTCTTAAAGTTGCGTAGCCCAAGAATAATCTGTCGACGACTGATTCCCTTAGATCCAACAATTATTCGTATTATAGTATACACCAGCAACTTAGAAAATGAGTCGCAATTTTTCTAATTCATTCAGGCCCCTAAGCTTGCAATCAAAATAGAACAATTCAAATTAATATTTTACTAAGCTCATACTACTGTCAACTGTCGCAAAAACAATGTGGATTCACCACGGGAAATAAATTTAATTGCCCAACCCCTACCGCTAAGATTTTTGACATTATATTCACATCCTCCAATTCAAATTCTTCACACTTCACGATCCTCTTCAAATCTTCTCATCACGACTCCAAAACGACCTAACACGAGATGTGAGATAGCCGAACAGATATTTTATTGTCAAGCAATCTGTTGATGTAAATATTATGTGTTCATGTCGGATCAAAAGTCATCACTAGTATTATTTGACTGCTTAAACTACTAAACTTGCACCTCCGCATTTTATTACAGCGATGCTCCTTAGTATAGATTACTTGTAGACATTAAGCGCAACATGAGACACCTTTTCCTGTTCCCTGTTATTCACCCTAGCTTATGACAAATGATTTATCTCTTTGCATTCATCATTTCCCCAGCTCTTTGATTTTTTATTACCTTTTCTGCAGCAAAAGCAAATAATTAAACACAAAAGTTGATTGTCGGTAGCATGTAACTTAAATACTAGATCTGAATGCATGAAGATCAGTACAGATCTACATACTCACCCTAACGAAATTAATATTACTTTAGTTTACGTCCTTCCTGAAGAACTTGCTTTCCTTCCGGCTTTTTACTTTTAGGCCTACTTGACATTCCTTGCCAACTTTAATTTACTCCTATTTGGCTTTACTGCTTAGTGGAGCAAATCAGAAAATACAGACAAAAAAGTGATATTATTGTTTTTATGAATCTCGGGAAATTTAGAAGACACGAAGGGTATCCAATGGACATGATAGCATGGCTCATATTTAGTAGCTCTGTGGAATGACACAGACAGGTTATCTAATTACTAAAGGTCTACCCTCCTCTATTATGTATGAAGAGGGGTAATTTGGGGAAGATAATTTTGCTGAGCTATCAGGTAGGAATTGATTTAACGATAATTGCATTAATAATTATGCAGAGCTGAAGTAGCCTAATGATCATTCTGTTTTGTAAGCCTTTCTTTAACGGAAGAGGACTGCGGTGTTTTTCAGATCATTTTAATTTTTTGAAAATTTATGAAATTAAATCCTATGAAACTTGTTCAAGGCTCAAAATTCGAGTGTAAACGATATAGTATGCGGTGTATGTATGTGTTATATAGCAAATAAATTTTTTAACAAATCTTGGAGCTACAACAATTCCGTGTCTGCGTATAAATAAATATAATATATATGTTGTAATGGAGAACCATTTATCAATGTATAATTTTTAACTGGTTTCATATAGTTCAATAAATAAATTGATAGGCACAAGGCTAACTTAAAAAATCCTGAAGCTAAATCTTTTCAACTAGCAGCTAACTACTAATCAACACTTTTGAAATAATATAAACTAGATCATTTCCTGGGATCAAACTAATTACATTTAAAGCCCTAAATCACAAAAGTTACATATATCGAGTGGAAAATTACACTTTACGAGGTCATAATAATACGATCAAAATGCATCATCTATAATTTTCGGTAAATTCGTAAAGCTCAAAAATCACATAATAACGCACATACTAAAGTATGAACTATGTTAAATTTATCTATATAGTAAAGTGGATATTTAAAAACTACTTACATCATTTACTCATCAAAAATACGAAAAACGACACGATCCAAAGTTTTATAACAGTAATAATAACAACAATAATAATAGTCTCTGAAGCCCTCGAGAGGAAATATTTAAGTATGCACAAATGCATCACATCTGTACACTAAAGTGTTAAAATGTAAACTAGTATATCAATAATGCAATGTTCTACAAAAGTACTAATATTTAGGTTCTTGCTTTTCATCTCCTCCAATTACCCTAAGTGGCTCTACTTACACCACTGCACTTTTACATGCACACTGACGTTGCCCACAGCTAACAAGACTACAAATACACAGAGCTTATTAAGAGATTCATATAAGAACCCAATAATATCATCGCAAGCATTTACCTTATGCAGCCATTTCGATTTTGATTATGCAAGAAAGGAAGACGCGGAACTAGGATGATGAGCACTTTTCAAAAAGTTTGGGAATTTCTCACGTATTTCCACTCTTCCTTTTTTTATTACTTCGTAAAAGTCATTGTCGATTCCTCTGATTGTAATATTAATGAACGGGTCGGCTATTTGGGAGTTGCTCATCTGATTGATGTCCACGTACGAACTGAATCAAAGTATCTAATAGAGTAGCATATCTACCACTGTGAAAATGTTGGTGCTAAATTCTCATTTGATTTCTTGATTTGGACCCAAAAATTCCAATTTCCAATATGATCACATGATCTAAAATGATAAATAAAATACATAATGAGGATGAGTTAGAGGGGAAAAAATTTGATTACAAATCCTCTACTAAGTATTTCAAAATCTTTTATAAAATTGACTCGCTCTCTTCATCTAATTCAGCAAGAAATCTGCGCAAACACGGATGCACATTAATATGCAGAATGTAATGTAAATAATATATAAATCAATTCCCACATTAAGTCTATTTGTGTATTAACAATCTATTTTTTACTACCTTTCTCATCAAAAATCTACACATTGTCAATTGTTCCCTGTCTACAGAAGGCCTCAATATTAGACAGCGGACAGTCTCGAAGCTGATGAGACGTGGAGTGAGATGATAGAAGAAGAGGAGAGTGTCTCATTAAATATGATTAAGTCGACGGAATTTCTTGATTTGATAAGACAACGCGCACACATGCATACGCAATAAGCCATGAGGAATGGATTAAGGGATGTGATTGGATTTTGATTATTTATTTAATCTACGAATATGCCAGATTCTTTGTTGCTCCTTGTGCATTACTACAGGGATTGTATGATTATGTATTATTTTGTGTTTCACAACTTAGGAATCCTATTATTATTTTATTTGAGCAGTTAGCTGTGAGGTGTTAAAAGTGGGGATGTGGGTCGAGACTCGAGAAGATGGAAATCCATAAATCAGCATTAAATCATTCAGTCTGTCGACTCAGGCAGGCAGGAGATCAAACTTTATTAAGCTCAAATGGCTTAAATCAGATTCTCGATGAGCAGAAAGACGAATGAGGGCAATCCGTTAGACTCTAGACAATGATGTGATTTGTAGAGTTTTCAATGTGAACAAGTTGTAATAACATTATTAAAATATTACAGAATCTATCTTGCTTCATCGGAGAAATGCACTTAATTTCACTTTTGATCCCACTGGTAGTCATCGAATGTGGAAATATAGATCATGTGGGTTCAAATAGCTTATTAATTTATATTAATTAGTTTTCATTGAGAAACTTTCAAGCCATAGTCAATCTAGGTTTCCTGGAATGTCACATATTACATCAACCGGTTGAATATTGTATGCCCTATTGACATGAACATTGAGGTCATATCCATCTGTTAAAATTCAATACTACTTACTCATCATTTCAGAAACACTAGTGATCCTCCCAGTTGGAACTAGTTGGAAGTAGCATTGGGCGATTTGGCCAAAAAGTTGGCAGATGCTTCTTACATGCATCCATGTCGTCATTCAGGTAGGTAGTAGCTAAAGATAAAAATGACACTGACTAAATTCGAATTTTGGACAGGTAACAACTGTACTTTTAAGAGCATCGCCATACCTTGTCCCTGCTGTTAGCTGTCACATAAAAACTACATCTTTTCGCAACCATGCAAAATTCTTGCAATTGCAATACTCGTGACATTCTAAAAAAAATCCCATTTTGATACCCACAACCCCTGTTTACAGTGTGACTCGTAGGCGTAGTAAATTTGGAATTAACCATGAAGACTTAACACTCAATTAGAACCTTCAAGTACTCAAGACTGTCAAGATTCTAGAAGAGAGGATTCTCCCCGCAAACCTCAGCCTGACCCAATACAAACTCAAATACTATTAACCATTAACCATTTTAAACATTAATTAGCATTGGCAAAGTACGTGGCGTTGGTCTTGACGTATGTATTTACCTTTAAGTGCCAATTTCTCAGTGAATGCACTCAATTGAAGTCCTAAGTAGGATAGTATCAATGTCCCCACCAATACATAATGCAATACTGCACATTTAAAGTAATGCATGTCATTTTGTTTAGGGCACGGTGCACCTATTACAAAAAAATGTAAAAGTTATGAACCTCCACAAATTCTCATTAGCAATGTGTTAGGGATTGAGACATCCCCATTATATTTTTCAGCTTTTAATCGGATTACACCCATCCTTCCTGAAACAGTACTGGCAACTACTTATTAATGTAGAGAAAAACCTTCGAGGTGAATAGAGACTTCATCTTTTTTGGAGTGATCACAATTAGTTTATCAAGTCAAAGGATTCTTTAAGCACGTAAGCCATGTAGTAATGCTGAAGCTGGCAGGTGAGAGATAAAAAAGGAGTTCATGTTTGCATAATGTCATCGTGGATTAACTTTACGTGCCAATATTGATTTGTAGTTATTGCTAAATCCTCTTGAAATTCCATTCTAGTATTTTTATGTTTTTTTCTCAGCTCAAAACAACTCGACATTCGATGGGATAGAGACGTGCTGACTTAAAAAAATCAAAATCATAAAGGATGAAGCTAGTTCATGAGTGAAGATGAGACTTTATTTTATTGTGGTATTTTGATGTGGTTTTTTTTATCAAAATGATAATCAAGTTACGAAAGTGTTTATAAGGCTACTGCCAAAATATAATCCTTGCAATTCTTAAGACTAGCTAGACGTAAAATGAAGGAGGACGTTGCACAAAGCAGCGACACTGCTTATGCTGATACTTGAAATTGAAACCAATGCATATTTATAATTTGGAATGCCAAGAAACTGTTACATGGCCAAACCTTACCAGATTCACCTGAGCAGAAAATTCAATTTCACGTGGCTATGTATAAGTCTGCCACAGAAATGTAATGAACGACCGATACGACCCTAAGGGTCAAGTGTCATTTATGAGTATGAAGAATTGCTGTACTACGCAATCTAGAGATAGAAACATTTTAATTGTTTCTAAAAAACCTTTTGTGAAGTAATTTTATTTTCTTCTATTCATTCCAGGGATTGGGGATTTTACAGATTTTTTAAGATTCTTCATTAGTACTAGCTAATTAGTTTAAACATCATTATTTCATTGATTCAATGATAGGGAACTTTTTTCATAACTTTTTCTGTAAATTGAGAATCTCTCAAAGAAATATAATTTAATACACTAATCACTAGACAGCTTTCTTCTTAATTAACCAAATACAGACTGCTTTGCATAACACTTATGTAACATTTAGAATCATGATTTGTACCCAGTAATTAAAAGGGACGAATTTAGGAGTAGACACAAATCTACCACTAGCAATGTTTAAAAGTTTACAAATTTTCGAGTCTCAAGCCTGGTTTATAGTAACACTTCCACTTTTGCTTTTGATATTTTACCGTCTTAAGTATTAACTTTTTGGGCATGTGAGAAATGATTTTGATACTTAATCTTAAAATCAAAGCTAAAGTTGTTTTCTCTTCTTCATAGGTTACGGCAATTGGAAAGAAGCCTTGGGAATTGATAGTATAAATCATGAATTATTGTCTAAACGATTAAAATCCATCCTAAAGATTATTGTAATATGTATTTGATAGAGAATTTCTTGCATGATCGAATGAAATAGTTCAACAAGAATTAAAATTATTAAAACATATAAATTTCCTTCAGCTCTTTCCCTACTGGAAGCGTTCTCAAAATTGAGGCAAAGTTTCCAAGCTCAATTGCTATATTGATTCGCTGGATTAAAAAAGTGATAGCTCTGGTTTCCTTCATGACTTTTTTGATCCTCTGACCTATAGGCTTGATTAGTATTACCACTGGAAATGTGAGCCATTTGTGTAAGTTGTGTTTAATATATAATTCTATGGTTAGGAACGTCAGAACCGCACCAATTACTCAACCAACCAGTACGCTATTCTTAACGCTAATGAACCCTGATGTTGGATAAACTTTGTGTCCAAAAATAGTCGTACATGTATTCTAGCAAGTACAATACATTTATCGCGGGGTTTCTCCAAGAAATTCATTGCCAGCTTTAAACTCAAAGCAAATTGACTTTCCAAATCCGTAACTGCAAGCCTCATTTGAATACTATCCTAGCATTTAATGTTCCTACCACAATGAAACCGCATATTCCGTTGTTAAACTTGAGTTCCATCTTTTACTTCAGCTATGACTATAGCTCGGGTCTGGATTAAAGCGAAATTTCAGTATCGATTAAATTCTGAGGCTTTTGGTTTCCGTGCAAAAAATATAGCAGATATATCTAGTAGCTAATGAGTTATTCGTACAATTTCGGTTCATCCATTTATTCATCTCTGCAAGAAATGTTACTGAGTTACCTTCAATGTAAGAAGCAAATTCTAAGCCATTTTCGTGGTTTAGTCATTAAGCTTTAGAAGTCTTATAGTCAGAGACATTTGCTATCACAAGATTCTCTACTCATCCCCCTGACCTGTACTGAATTTTGAGTCGTTTCCATATGAAAACCAAACTTTAATCTATATGGTTACAAGTTATATGACTGTTGAACAATAGCGAATAGTCATTGTATTTCTGCGGCAGTAGTAATTTAGATTACAGAATGTATTAAAAAGTGTATTTTATTGTTTCTATCAATATTATCCAACTTGAGTTGAAATTTATGTTCCCTATCAACAGTTAGTCAGATTTCCTATGGCTATTAGGGACTAGAAAATAAATAATAATTTATTCTTGAAATCAGGCTGGCTCTCTTGTCCCAATAGTATTTTTCATCCGAGTCTGACAACTTGCGCAAGAGTATTAGTAATTATTACTACGAATGCAATCTTGCAATAGTCAAGGTAAGGAGCAGAACATTGTGTGACATGGATACTGATGTCAAAGGTACGATTTCTAATTTTATTGAACTGGACCCAGCGGCTACAAGTACAAGAGATCAAAGATCACCATGTAACGATAGGGATCTCATTGTATTCTTGAACAAGATACAATGTCAAATGTAAATCATCCCAACTTCCACTTTCTGCCCAATCGTTTCAATATTCATGAATGGCAAATTGAACATAAGTAACTGCCCTCCTTGTGCAGGATCCCAGGCTCTTCAAGGTATCAAGCACTAAAATATAGACAGCGACTCGTTGCTAACGAATACACTTTCTACATTAGTAGAATAATTATAAATTTGAACACGGCAAAGTCAACTCCAAGGCCAATAGTTCCTAAGTTTGAAGACTAAAAACAACGAGTTACCAAAAACACTGCTAGCTTTGAACCCTTTCCCCATCGATAAAATCATGTATGGCCCAAACTGATAGTACTGTATAGGTAGATTATTCTTGACCTGTAAAATTATAACCATCAATAAAATAGAGATTTTTGGCAATCGAGATGGATCTAAAACTAACATTGATGTTTAATTTCTGTTTTTAACGTTTATTTGAAACCTTTAAATGCTAACATTGTACCACCACGCAATCGAGAATAATTTTAAGAAATCCAAGTGCGTTTGCCAAATCCCATACTGGGTGGCCACTGGCCAGTTCCTTCGTTGGTAAATCAGCAGAGTCCAACTATATGTACTTTGCTCACCTATATGGTATATTCATTTCTAATAGGTTGTAAAAACAAATTGATAACAACTGTCATTTTATTTATTTAATATTTTTATCGTTGCAACATACAATTCGCATATTAATTACTACAAGTTAACCATAGAATTGTATACTCAAGTGAATGACATCGAAAATGTTTCCAATTAAATCATCCCACTGCCCATCAGTAATGATTAGTATATGGAATAAGGATACAGCTTTTTAATAGCATCAGTAAACCTTTGGATTTAAGTTTTGGTCTTTTATGACGTTGCAACTTGCAACACTTTATTCTATTGCAAATAAACACAGTTTCCCTTATTATTACAATTTACTTCCAAATTCAAAACGCACACATCTTTCTGTAAATGTAAGGATACTAATTACGAGTTTTGCTCCCCTTCACGAAAAATTAATATTCAACATGCATGGCTTATTAGATTAAAAATCTCAGTGGGAGCATGTGCCTTACCTGATGAATTTTTTATAAAATATAATTTGACTTGTCTTGCTAAATGCTTACTTATTATCAACTGTCTCCCCCATCATGTCAAATGTCTGACATAATAGGAAAATTAAATCACATCTCCCTGCAGGATAGAATTTATAAAAAAAAACTTAACTTTATCTTATTTTATGTCCTCAAAACTTTTATCAAAATCTATGTGCTGTGAAATGAACATATGAACAATGATTATATAGAAAATGATCGTTTATAAAGACTTGTGCTCAGGTTTCATACATAACAACCTGCAATTTCAAAATATTAAATAAAAGCAATGAGCTCTAAGATCTGAGGTCCTATGAACGATGAACTTGATGAGAAATGGCTCATAAAAATGTATTACATTAATGATGAATCACTATCTAAGAAAAATAGACAGCTCCTGAGTAATAACTTCGCTTAAGAGGTATGTCTTAACAGTCCGCTTGACATTTGACCCCAGAGATAACATTGAGCGATAGTCATAAGACAGTCTAGTTGTTTTCATATAGAAATGTGCTGGAAAAATGAAGAAGCTCAGATTTGACATGTTTGAGTATTTTTCTATTCATTCTGTGTGCTTTAAGGAAACTTACAGAGGAGAATGGCAAACTTTTGAAGGGGAGGACAGTGATAGGATTTTCAATTACAGTTTTTGTAACACATTTTCATTATTATCCCAAAGACCATATGCTTGCAAGTTTGAAGCATTGCTTAATGCAAGATGATAACTTAACTTGGCTGTTTTTATTTTACGAAATTCCATGTCCTATCTGTGACTTCTGCGTTTTATAGATTTTCAACTTGAAGTTGAAGAAACTTGTAATTGAGTATTATAACAGGAACAATTAGTTATATTTTACAATTAGTTCTAGGAGTTACGACAATATTTTAAAATTATGCATTCATTGTTCTTAATTTCATGCGAAAAGTTAAAGGTTAATTATTCATTTATATCCCGCAATTTTTAGAATAGGAATTGCTTATTATCATAAAGATATTAAGATTCATCAGATTTCAGACTCCACTGGGACTGATGGCATGAATAAGAAAATTAGAATGAAGATCCCATAGTGCATCGTGTGTCGCAACATTCGTCGTTTCTTTGAGTTTGGTTTGGATTGAAGATGTCATTAAGCCAGGTGTGTTTGGCAATTAGTCAGCCTCTTATCTTTAGTGATCTCCCACCCGCTGTGGTCCTAATTATCAATTAAGATTTACAGAACAAAAGATTTACTTCGACAGATTTAATGTTACGTCCAAGGATCTGAGATGAGTTTAGAACAATTGATCTAAACTATTTCATTCGATATGTTGAATTGTAACATGCTTGGCATGCTATAACTGACATTGTACTTTACCGATACTCATTAGTACTTATTAGTCTGAATAGTGGTTACTATAAGCTGTTTCCTAACTTAATACTTAAAATTAATTTTTTCGGAATTTGAAGCTGGCTAGAAATAATTATTTTAATAGCTTGAAACGCTCCCAACTTGAAATTAAAATAAAATAGATTTAAGTTAGTTTATAGATCTCCTTTTTATTAGATATTAGAGAAAGAAAACCATAAAATAACTAATCATTCATTGCCCTCTGTGGTAAGCGTAGAGTTGGAATCATTCCTGAAGATTGCCAGGAACTAGTGACTCGATAATGGGTAATTTATCTTTATTTCGAATCCAATGCATGGCTGGCACATGTACATGAGCTAACATTATTATTCGTATGATTAAGAGACGTGTTAGCTAACAAGCCTCTCTAAGGTGCATTACATTGATCTTTGATATAATTTTATAAGTGCAATCACAGACAACTTCCACTGCCCAATCATGCAGGCAATAAGGAAAGGAATTCCTTTAAATATCAGATTTGCAGTTCTCAAACTGACCCTAATTACATCACCTTCTTTACTCAACGCTGCGTTTTTACTAAAAGAGTTTAAAAGAGCTTAAAAAAGTTTAGTGATTGAGGTTGAAGTGCTAAAAGTTTGAAAGCCTTACAAATTCTTTTATTTTCGACTAAGATTTCTGGCAGATGCGTACACCTCTAATTGAGGGATATATTACCTGCTAATTGGCAATCTAACATTAGAAGAGCGGCCTGTTTTTACATAACAAATAGAATAAGAGTGGAAAGTCACGTAAAACATAGGCAATATCTATTCCTTACAGACCACGTACCATAAATACGTGTAATCGTAACAGGTGAATAGAAGTCATCAATTTTTTAATATTCTAAAGTAGGTTACGTCATATTACTATTCATTAAGGGTTTAACCGAGTCTATATTCTTGTAAAACTTCCTTTTCATTATTTTCCCCTAATTAATAAGTCTAGATTGAGGACAACACCACAATCAATCTCGTCACAAAAGATTTTAATTTGATTGCCAACTTTACCTGTGGAACAGCGGCAGGTCAGCAATAAATGATTGATCAAATCGGATATGATTTCTGGCATTTGCCATGCATAAGTGGATCATTTATTAACATATCGAGCTCAATAGACTCAGTAATCTTTATTCTGTAAACTCAATATAAGCTTGTTCGTGAGAAGAAGTTTAACTGAATTTGATTCGATACATCCTCAAAGATAAGTAAAAAGTCAAGGACCTTCATCTGTCGTACAGTACAGTATGTACATGTACAGTATACAATTTACGCATATATTTCTGCCATGTAAAATTAGTGGAGGTGACCATTGCAGATGACGTGAAAGAATAATTTATCTACGTCTTGTGAGAATCCAAGAGAATATCTCGTCCAGAAGAAAGAGCGGTGTGATCTCATCTCGTGTCTTATTTAGAGTAATGAATAGAAAAGGAAATCTCATCCTTGTATTCTGAACCCTTTGAAACGATTTTCTGAGCTGGTGAAAATACTAATTAATTTACTAATTTAAACTCTGGGCCTCCCGGAACTTGTCATCCCACTCGTACATGATGAGCAATTGTAGTTTATAGCAAGAAGTTTCCCCGGAAATTCATTAGGAAAATATCAAATCTGTATGAGAGTGAGATTGAGAAGGGGAGACTTCTGTCAGCAACTAGGCCTCCGTATACCTCATAACAACAATTTGGTCTATAGTAGTCTCATTTAAGTTCTAATTGAAAATGACAGCTAGCTAATTCATGTCATTTGCAAGCGTGGAAAATACAAGGTAGTACAGATACAGCATCCATGTAATGATTCCTACGACTTCCTCTCTAGTAAATAAAACTTTAAGGATCTTATACGAAGAAAATAAATGTTTATTAGAATCACCTTGCAAAATTTTATATCTGAACTGTCTATCAAAGACCCAATAAAAAGAGAGGACTTGAAGTATAATCGATTATGCAATGCCCGGAATAATTTAATAATTGCAGTTTAAAATTTCCTGAAACTAGTGTTAAAACTTATTCACTATACTCTGTACATCATTTGAATCGGCCAGTCTTTGTATTGCATATTGTTCATAGCATATCTTTTAAGTAGTTGTAAGTTATGAAAGTACATTCGTCTAACGGGTTGGTTACTTGCGGGCAATGAGAATTCTAAAATGATTAGATTAGACAAGTACTTTAATTATGTACTTCACCTCCAGTTCAGGATTGGCAAACACTAATTTGTATGAAACCCAGAATTGTTCTGATCCTTTATTCATTCTAGTAGCTATAGCTGTTAGTAGTGTTGATGAGCAAATGCAGAAGACAAGTACAAAAGGATTGAGAAATATTGAATAGAATGAACCATGCATGGTTGGAAGAACACGAGCCGCATTTGACAAAACGGGACAACTAATATAATGGAAAAGGACAAGTTGACAGATTTACAAATAAGCTGACTTACGATATTGCCATTGCTAAAAGGTAAACATAAACAAACCCAAGTTCTCTCCTTTGAGATAATTATTTGGTTGATTATTTAGGAAAACTTGTAGCACACATGCTCACCTAGCTGAGATTATGAAATGAAATTCAATAGATCCAAACAGTTGTAGTCCATTCAAAACTAATGGTGATGATCCATTGAATTTGTTCAACCGTTTGATTTCTTCATGAAGTCATACCAGACTTTTGGTTTGCTAGAAACTGTCAAACCATGGATCAATCTATGTGTACCTAAAATTCAATATACAAAACGATGACCATCCCTAGGGCTTTATTCAAATACTTTTTATTCCTTCGTTGCACTTGCGACTTGTAGAAAATTATTAAGAAATCCACATTCTCACTACAAGAAAATTACACAGGTAGTTAATAATGTATGAAATAATGGGAAAAATGTCCGGTTGCAGTTAGCATTCTACAGTTTAATATTTCCAAGTATTTTCTAATTGAGATTGCGGCCAACATTTAATTACCATTAAATATTGTTGACAAATACTGATTAGTGCCTTCTGATGCAACAGCACTAACGTGAGACAGATAAGTGGACTGGGAGTCAGTTTTTGAAGCCCGGAAATCCTCACCGAAAAATAATGACCCCCCCGAAACATGGGAAGAAAGAACGGGCACATCTGCTAGATCAAATTTCGAATCGAATTGAATTGATGCCCCTCTATCTGGCTTCCAGAAAGCTTCGTTTATGATCTGGGATCTAAATTTTCTCTGACGTCTCTCTCTCCTGGAACTCAAATAGCTCCCGGCATACTCAATATCTTCTACAAACTCATCTTCAAAATCGAATTCATCCGTCGCATCAAACATTGCTTCGCGACCTTTGGTCACACTAAAGTCTTGCTTCCAAAAAGACGGGTCAACCGGCTCTAACTCCAAGGCCAATGGATCTTCAGGGAGGGGAGTTAAAACTTCGCTTTTTGAAGCCTTGGTTTTCCCTTTCTTTTTCCTTCTATTATCTGACAAGTCCCCAGCTCCGGAAGTAGGGACTGAAGGATCTCCAATTTTATGAGCTTCTTCAGAAGCAGAATACCGGTGACCACTGTTTCGAGTCTGACCTGCTGAAGCTCCACTACTTTCTCCCAAAACCTCTTCCGTAGATTGTAGGCGGGGCTGTTTAGAACCTTTCTTGACTTTCTTACGTTCACGTGTCATGGTTGCAGGTGCAGCACCAGGTTTCACTTGCGATCCAGTAGAACGTCTGGCAGCCGGATTCGATTTCATAGCTCCAAGGTATTCTTCATCATCTTCGTAATTATATTCTTCTTCCTCAAATTCCTCATCTTCGAATTCTTCATCAGCTTTTTCCAATCTTAAGGATTTCTTCCCATCTGATGCTTTTTGGTTTGGATCCAATTGATCTAACAAGGAAGAGATCTCAACTTCTTCTTCTGCTGGCTCAGCTTTAGTCCCAAAGTACAGAAGGGGATAATCATCATAATTATCATCTGGATCAACGCATCCTCTATCTTCGACAGGGATAATTTTTTGTGAAGTAAATTCTGCATCGGATTTTTGAACGCTTGGGGTGAACGTTATTTCTTTGTCCTTCACTTCATTTTCTGTCATTTCTCCCAAAATATCCACCTTCTTGACGCGGTACAAGGGGTCTGGTTTGATTCTCCAGCGGAAATCGTCAGCGTGGTCTTTGTAACGGTGATAATTTTCGTCCTGATTTTCACGCAGAGCTAAAAGTTCAGCTTGCTTAGCTTCGTATTGCAGACCCTCGAGTTTTTCTTTCAAGCGACTTTCCGTCATTCGAAGGTAGGTCAACTAAAACAGTACACCATTTGAAATAATTAGGGTAGCATTTTCAGAGCAAATTCATTTTCCTTCATTGAGCATACCTTAGATTCTTGTTTAATTAGAGCATCTTTGAAAGATTGTTCTGATTTTTGCAACATATCAGTTCTATCAGACTCGAATTGCCTGAAGTAAAGGCGAAACCACTCGATGGAATTTTCTGGCTTATCAGTTACTTGAAAGAGTTTGGAAACGGCATCAATCAGTATGGCATTAACACCAGACTCTTCCATATATTGTACGAAATTTCCTCTTTCGGATTTCGGCTGTTTCCATTTGTATTAATATGCAATTTAACAGCATTTTTAGACGAAAGTTTGTATTTAAGCATATTTTATGATTTGTATTCACCTCTAAATAGTAAGCCTTGAAAGATTGTCGTCTTGGCTCACTATTGTCTGTGTTCATTCTTCTTGATTTCTTATGCTGATGAAGTTAATTAGCAAATGTAGAAAGATTAAATTGAGTCAACTGATTATAGATAATTTACAGCTCAAGACTTGACTTGTAAATTATAAAGTAGTTTCTGTAGAGAGACTACAGGTAGAATTTTGTTTCCGTAGAGAGCAATTTCGGAAAAATAATACAGTTTCCAAGCAGTATGTTTTGTTTTGTTTTTTACCTTCAAAATTTTATCAATTCCATGAAAGCTGATTTAACAGTAAAACAATCAAGGCCAAAAAAGTTTTATTGCTGCATAAAAACCTGTGGGAGAGAGGAGACAGAAATATAAACCGGGTTTTTCTCCGAAGAATATTTTTTTGCTTATTCTTTTCCATACCAACTTATAAGAGAACCAATTATACTGCAGTGACAAGATTAATGGACAAGAAGAGACAAGAAGAGTCCATTAATCTTGCTGCAGTGAATCTAAATGAGCTATTCAGCATTCAAATCGGTTCAGCAATGATGAAGGAGAAGTGAAACAGACAAATAATTTTAGGGAATTATACAATAGAATAGAAGTTTCCAGGCCCATTAATGGGCCACTGCTCATAAGAGACTTTTTGAAGGTCAAGGGTAGACATTTTTGGCACCTACGCAATTAAGTCTCTGATTTGCTTCATCTAGGAAATCAAATGAGTGATTACGGCATTCGGCAGTAATGGAGGAGTTGTGAAACAAACCACACATTTCAGCCATAATATTGAGTAGATTAATTAATTAAATCTCTACTATAAAATTGGGAGTCATAACGGTGTCAGATATTTAGCTTACTTAATATACTGCCATAGTAAAGGTTTAATCGATCGAATAATTACAAGTTTAACAATAATAAGGTTATAAGATAAATTACCCTTTTCACATGCACTACTCATGTCTGCTGATTATTATATTGGTTTGCAATACGCTTGGAAATAATCAATAGTACCGTTGTAGTACATGAGTTGTGATAATCTGCATGAATTATGCTTACTCATTTTTGGCAATCAGCATAACAAAGTGGAAATCTATTTTATCTGGGAAAACATAAGCAAAACCAGTCACTCGGTTGTTTTCGAATTTCTTCTGTGTTCTTTCTTTGTTTGTCCGTTTCCAGGATTCTTGGAACGTCGGCCGGAATGACGCTTAAGTGGATTGTGGCCAACTGGCCAATGTGTCTTCGCCTTTTTATTTTGCTTTTCACCTACGTCCCCTGAATATTATAAATGAATAAATAATGAGAAAATACGTTAAAATTAGCTTCGATCAAAACACAATATTGATCCAGTGTTTGTAAAACAAAACAAATCTGGTTTATGATCTTTATTACTTACGTAATTTTTCCCTCCGCTGCAACAACCGTTCTAAATCCTTCCTCGCAGATACATGTAACTCTTCATCCTCTTCATTGTCTGTTGTACCCAAGATACCCTTAGCCTCTGGGATTGCTTTTTTCTGAATGAATAGAGGATTTGGAAAAATGTTCCATGGAGCATTTCCTATTTGGGCCGTTTGTGGTGTGGGCACGGAAACAGTGACGTAGTATGGTTTTGGACTATCATCTTCGTCAACATTTGTACTATTAGGTTCAGGGGATGGTGGTGTTATTGTTGGTCTAGGGATATCAGGTACTACTGGACCTAGTTCTCCAGGAAGCTCAATGCTCTTTTTTGGAATTATTGGTGGCAGAGGATCTGTTATCATCGGTGGAGATGTGAATGTAACTGTTTCCTCCACAATTGAAGCTTTCTTATTTTGAAAATTATGTTCTGATCCCGATGAGCTTTCACTCAATCCATCCAGGTAATACGGCTTGTCGGTAGTTTCAAGTTTGGCATAAGATCTCGAGAAAGACTTCCCATACTCTGATTCAAGAGACCGGCGAGATCGAGAGGAGGCCTTACTTACTGAAAAGCTTTGGCTCTGACTGTGTTTGGTACTTCCACGGAATCTTTTCCGTCGTTTTTCAGCTGGGTGCTTACCCAACTTCTTAAGCATTTTCCCTAATTTCATTTAAAATATTCACAGTGTATAGAATTCGCTTAAATCTTGCTTATTGTTTATATTACTTTTGTGGGGAATCATATAATCTGTATAAATTTGCCGTATCACTCCATAAACAATGAAACTAGATGATATAAGGAAGAACAGAAACACAACGAAGCCAGCCAAGGTTGGGAGGATTTCGACAAATATCAAATGTTCGTAGGTGCCTTCTGTAATATTTCGAAAATAATAATGCTATCGGAATATTTGAAAATTAGCATGAATGAGAATTTTTTAAAAGTTGTTGGGTTCCGGTATCAGAAAATATGCATTAACTTACCTGTAAGAAATGAACTCGCAGCAGCTCTAATAGTTTCAACATCTCCGGGATACTTATTCGCAGGGTATTGAAAATATAAATTGGGAAGGCTTTTATTCCCATTGCACTTTAGCGTAACTGTTGTAGAGAGCATTTTACTTTCTTCGTTTGCAAAATTAAAATATTTCCCGTCATTCCACAAGCAGAAATAGTTTATTGAGACAACATTGGGAATTTTGTTTGAGTGACAGTTTTGATACAGAGTTGTAATAATTGTCATAGGCACAACATCAGTTATTATTATTTTACGTTTTAATCTTGTATCTTTTACACTGTGCAGACAATTTTAATGGCATATGTTGTAACTTGTGTTACTCAAAATATGCATGACCATGTAATGCAAAAAAAAATATCAAGGACATCGAAAAAATGTATGCGTACAAGACTAATTTAAAACACAATTCCTGAACATCAAAGATTTACAAAATGAATTTTAACATAAATTCAAAATTTTCAAATCCTTTAAAAATGCGTAAAATTAACTTTTTCATAAGGTAGAATAACTAGATTCATAAGTTGAGAATGCATTCCGAAAGGTTACTGAACGGGCAAATAACTTGAGCAATTCGTCGATCCGGCTGCAGAGAAAGCTCCACTCATAATCTTTTGTGCACACACCTCTGTCATATTGGCCTTACAATTATCCTCCTCATCCAGCTTGTTTATAAGATCTTCACACATCCAGACGAAAACGCCTTTCTCTATCCTCGTGTCAAACGTCTTCTTTCCAGCCACAACATGAATAGCTCTTACAGAAGAGAAGAAGTCCAGCAAGACTTGTTCCCACAGTGGCACGAGTCGTCTTGGGTACTTCAGATAGGGTCCGCTCTTTCGGCATTGTCCAAAGTCATCCTGATATTCTCCAAATCTCACGAGTACCAAATGCCGTCGATTGAGTGGTGTCCTAAACTGGAGTAGTTTGGTAAACGCCATACTTAATTTGAGCTTTTCATATTGAATCTCATCTTCTGTCTCGTTCCTCATATGCTTAGTCTCGTTCCTCGTGTCCACAATACTGATGACAATTATGCAGGGAATAACTGCAATACCCTTCGTCCATTTCGGGCAGCTGTCATAGAACTTCCTTCTGATTTCCTCGACCCTTTCGTCCGTCATGAATCCATCTGGTTGATTCCCGTTCGTGTTGATTAAAATGGAATCCAAGGCAGTGTAATTAGGCCTCACGTACTTCTCAGTGTCTTCATTGTAGAGAATTACTTCCACACAAGACCGTTCCTCTGCCTTGTCTGTCACAAGCGTAGTGTTTATAGCAGTCCATAAGGACTGTGGGTCAGTGGTATGAACGTAAGATGAGTAACTTGTTAAAAACAGAATAAATGATCGGAAAAAGAGTCCAAAAATAGAAGCACGAAATGTGTTTGACATGATGATATCAGGTCATCAGAGGGGATAAAGCCGAAGCGATTGCCTCCGTAAACTCTTCTAACTCAATAGTGGCAAATTGGGCGTAAGGAACTTAGCCGCATACTCACAGCATGACAACTTGGAAATAATCATGGTGGACGAATGTCGACTCTTAATATACGAGACTATCCCATCCAGCTTGAAGCATACTTCTCCAAAACGAAGCCCATTAGCCCTGCTGCTCTTGGTCAATAATAATTAATTCATAACGGTACGAACAATAGAGCTCATGGAAGAAGGTAATACCGAAGGAAAACTCATATATTTTTGTCTCCTGTCTCCTCTCCCGTGTCTCTGACTATCAACCATCAACACAAACATACTTCCATAAGAGTCGTAGGGTACAAACCCTATTTGAATCTAATTCACCTGTGGACGCCAATTTTGAGTATGGAACAGGCAAAAACTTTCCCTTATACTTTCACCAGTCTTTACGGCTCTAGTTGGTATTGACTCAGTACTTAGAACAGACACTTATCCACCCGTTTCAGAGGAAAGCCCGGACTGAATATCGCTCAAATGTGAGGTAGATGCAATACTGATAGCTGGATATATGCTCATTACTTCTAAGGTCTGGAAACCGGATCCCCGATATCTACTAAGGGAATCGTATTTAAAAAAATAATGTAGCTGCTTAACCTTTTTCAGGCATAGGGTAATACGGATATCGTCAAGAGCTATATGTATATTCATTTAATGTTGAAGGACAGACATGACGCTACCGTTGGGTGTATTACGCTAACTAAAGTAAGACAGGCAAAGTAAATGACTAAATTTATGAATATGCATGAAAGCATGCTAACCCGTTTGTGTCGCTTTCTCCACAATTAACTATGTCTAAATGTTCTCATTTATTCACTCATTTTGGCTTATTCGAGAGAAACTGTAGAGGATATAGGGTTATGGCCTTGTTTCAACTCAAAATTCTATTTAATTATTCAGAAATAAATTTCCTGGCTAAATTCAATCGATCGAAACAATTTAAGGCTGCTAGCACTGACGTCTGTGTCTCCCTTATGCGTTCTTCGTATTGGAAAGGTAAAAGAGTCGGGTATTAAAACAATACATACAGTGAATGCAACTATTCAGCTCTTATGGATATGGAGTATGGAGGCATATTAATATTCTATTCTATCCCTTCCTAAATCCTAGGGAAAATTTTTCACTTGTTGCACCTACTTGCTTTAGTAGCATTACTTCTAATTACTTCAGTCTCTTATTTTAATTGGAACCAGCACTGGATTAAAAGAAGGATTCTATTTTTTTAAACTAAAACTGCTCCACCGGTCGAAATACAAGCTAAATAATTGCACGATAAGTTTTATCTTTAAAGCTATTAGTCTGCACGCACCCCTTGTTTCCATTCTATTTCGGAATTAAAATAGTGAAAGCTTCTTGACCTAATCACCACTTGTATTTCGATAAGGAGAATAAAAAACTGTTTAATGCACATGGACTACCGGAATCCTCGTGAAAGTCCTAAGTAAATTTTGAAATCCCATCAACTCCGTTGTTTTTTTATTATAAGTAGTTATCGATTTTTTGTTTTACTTATCTTTTGTTAATCGGCATTTATTATCACTGTAAAAATTTACTTTTCCATCTTTTTTATTACTTTTTAAAGTTAAAAAGTTAATTTTGGTAGTGATATAACAATCGAAATTCATATTTGATAAACAAAACGAAGTTGAAAAATAATTCTAGTTTCAAAAAAGAACTACAATAAATTGGAAAGTTATTTATTTCAATGAAACATGCCTAAAACTTAAACAATTTTGATGTTTAAACAGAAATAGCTATCAAAAAAATTAGAGAACAAGACACAATAAGAATAGTTTTAATAATAATTGTACAGTAACATTTGAGCTTGCATCAAATTAGTATTTATAGAAAAATATTTGAATATTTCGCTTATTCCTCCATGCACTTAACTTAAAAAATCCATGAGTGTTTTTAAAACAGTTTTGTTTTAGACTCGAATATACAAAATGAGCCTCATGCGACTTCCAAATTCAAAAACATCGTTGAACCCGCAGCTCCTATAAACTTTTCCTCGTGCCCTCGAATCGCCAAAACTTCGGAAGGTAATATAGGGCCCTTTTTTTCCTTTCCAACGGAATCGGACAACCAACTGGAACTATGGCATTTTTTACAGGCTAAAAAGATACAAATATTAATGGATTAGATTGCGTGAAGTATGCCGTCAGTATGTATCCAGCAATCAATGATTTAATTGATTTTTATGAAAGTCAATAAAAAAAAGTTCTTACGATGTTTCGGTAGACGATCAAGCGACATGGCACGGTTTCCACAATCTTTACATTTGAAGAACCTCTTTGTAGCTTTAACTATCCGGATTGTATGGGACAGGCCTTTGCAAAACTCGGACTGGCTGAGGGCAACATATTTGCACTGACGACACATTACCGCATTTGTAGGGACAGCAAATGTATTCAGCAACTTATTTTCAATTGCCTCTTTCGTAGACAATTTGTTAAAATAGTCTTCCTGTTGAACATCAGCGAGGTGGTCTTCATGGGCAGACTTGGCGTTGAAAATTTTCTTGAACTCATCAGACTCAAAATCGAATTCTACTTCAAGCTTTCTTTTTCGGCTTGACGAAGATTCTTTTGAATTTTTATTGCTCTCCTTAAAGTCGGCTGGCATAGACTTTCGCTTGGTAATGGAATTTGGATCAACTTTTTTTATAGGTCCATTACTTTTTACAAAATCCAAGGCTTTTTTCATACTTCGGATGGTCTCCCTTGTCACTGCAATTGGCAGAAATTCGGATTTGGGATCTCGTTCTTGGTCTCCTTTCCCTGGTTTCTGGTCCTTCACATTAAGATATCGCATATAATTTCTCGCCCCAGCTGTAGGATTGGATACGATTCTTGAAGCTATTTCAGCGTTAAATGATTTTGTTTTTTCATCGACTGCTTGACTATTTTCCGAAGGACATAAGCCCCCTAATGCTGCAAGAATTCCTCGATCTTTCTCAGTTAGATGACGAGTTTTTGTTGGATCTAAGTTGATTTTTTTCTTTGGTAATGGAGCCTGTGAAGGTTCTTTGACCAAGAACTGATGCTCTTCTTGTTTAAAGGAAATGGTACTGGAGTTCCCAGCGGTCAGAGAATTTCTCTTCAATTCACCACAGATGTTACTTCCTTGGAGCTCCATTCGGGCGAAATGTTTCTTTCCAGTGTTGGAGGCTGATTGAACAGGAGGAGCTTTACTAAATCCTATCTGTGGTTTTCCGCAGTTTAATGTAACTACACCCTCTTTCTGAAGGTCCGCAGCCGACTTACTAGACTGAAATGAAGTATTTTTATTAAAGGAAACCGATGGTTTTCCATTCCATTTGGAGGACTTTTTGCTGCTAAGCTTCCTCAGTTCTGAAGAAGCATGATGAATACAAACGCAACATTCCCAAGTATTTACAACTGCGGTACAGTCTTGTCCATCTTTTCTCTTGGATTGACAATAACCAAAATCCTTGGCAGTGCCGATGTGCCGGATTTGGTTAGCGTTATTTACCGATAACTTGAGCTTTGAGTCTCCTGAATCCATGACCGATGGCGTGGTTAAGTCCACCAATGATCCAATAGGCAAACAAGTAAGTGATGAGGAACTTCCAGCCGATCCAAACAGAAAGACAGTCCAACATTTCTGTAGCTCTTTCAAATCATTTATCTCCCAGATGACGTACTCATTCCCTTTGGAACTTTTTCTAATCCCTGACTGCTTCCTCGTAAGAACTCCACTTGTCCAGAAGTTTTTCTGATCAATCCCTTTCGTTCGGTACCAAATGTTGAAAGACAGCAAGCTGACATACTGTAGGCCCATGTTTCGTTCTTTTAGAGCCGATTCCGGAGTCATTGTCTGATCATAATACAAGCTAATGGACGTCTTGTAAACTCGAATTCTACTATAAGGATCTATAACTAGTTGGCATGTATCCAATCCTGCAGGGGCTTTCCTAACCGGTACAGGTTTTAAAGTCGTGTTCCTATCCGAAGTTAATTTAGCTGAGGAACCTGCTCCAGGTTCATTTACCTCTGCTATTATGGCCTGGAATCTGTCAGGACTTCTAATAGACCTCCTTTTCGACTCGTTATTTTCAACCTTTTTCTTTTTCTTTGCGGGGCTTCCAAAGATGTCCTCAAATTGCAAGTCTTTTAAATCTTTTTTCGGAGGGCTTCGAGGGGGTGTTGCATTTCGTTTTGGTTGTGAAGGATTATTGAAAATTTGACTACTTGTTCCATCAACCCTCTCATGTGTCTCTTCAGCATCCTTAAGGGCCTCTTCTTCGGCCATCCGAAGTAATTCATCCAGGTTCGCATCATAGTCTATTTCTTCGGACATTCTGGATTTTCAGTCACAAGTGTACTTACACAATCAAGACGGATCCTGTTAAGGTTTTTAAAATCATCAATTAAAAATCATAAATATAGCCGTATATGGCAATTAATTGAATTCCCATACGCTGCATTCAAAGGGTTATAAAAAATGCAAATAACGTTAAAATAACGATCCTATTTAAGTGTCAATTGAAAGGAGAAGAAAATTAAATATATAATTGTGATTATTGATTGTGAATTAACGGAATCTTTGATTTTTGGTATGGGGCTCGTGAAACAATATTAATCTTGAAGTCTGCAACCATTTAAAAAGGGCTAATGACCCTCACCTTATCTTTCTGTCAGGTTGAAGAGGTCTGTCACATATACTGGATAACTGAGAAGAAACCTGGAGAAATAAATTCTAGAATCTCAGTAAAAATGTCAACGAACATGGAAACAGTAATACCAATCCCGCTTAAGTTATGATATTGGCGGTATGGAGTCTCACTTTCACCAGCGCCCCTTTCAATCCAACACGTGTGTGTCGATCAATAATAATATATTTGAAAGTAGATATTATTCAGGGTTTTAGTAGGTATTTATTTTTAAAAAAAACTGATATCACTCACTCCTTGAGAAAATATGGGCAAAATAAAAGCAAAGCAGGCAGTGGGGGTCCCAAACTTTAAGCAGTCGATGCGGTTAGAACATGCAAAGTTTGGTCAGCATTTGCTAAAAAATCCTCTAATTGTTGACGGGATGGTAGAAAGAGCTGCTGTTAGGAGTACGGATACTATTCTTGAGGTAAGTCGACATGTTTATAGGTTATTTCTCACCAAACTTTATATTCCAATGTTCCTGAGTTTTATATTAACATTTGGATGAATTAGGTTGGTCCAGGGACAGGGAACTTGACGATAAAGTTGCTCCCGAAGGCCAAGAAGGTAATCGCATTTGAAATCGATCAGCGGATGGTTGCAGAAGTAATCAAGAGAGCAAGGAATGGTGGAATGGAGAAGAAGTTGGAGGTTATTGTTGGGGATATTTGTAAGAGTGGAGATTTGCCCCCATTTGATATTTGTGTTGCCAATATCCCGTACCAAATCAGTTCTCCTTTGATCTTCAAACTGCTCCTGCATCGGTAAGTGGTTCATTATGACTTTGTAAATATTATTCGTGATTGATGAAGCATGTTCTGTAACTTGATATGTGTACACTTTTAGGCCTGCATTTCGCTGTGCAATCCTTATGGTCCAACGAGAATTCGCCCAAAGACTGGTCGCTCAACCAGGGGATAAATTGTATTGCAGACTAACTTTAAATACGCAACTCTTGTCGAGGGTTGAGCATCTTATTAAGGTACATATCTTAGTTAAAATCGACACTTTTTAGAAATTTGATAGGTTGATATTAAATATGGAAATATGTGTATTTACGTGTAGGTCGGCAAGAACAACTTTCGTCCACCTCCAAAAGTAGATTCATCCGTGATAAGAATAGAACCTAGAGTACCACCTCCACCGATCAATTTCAAAGAATGGGACGCGCTAACAAGGATAGCTTTCTCCAGAAAAAATAAAACTCTTCTTGCGAATTTTAAAACAGCGGCTGTGACTTCGAGTCTGGCAAAGAACTACGCGGCTGCGAATCCTTTATTACAGAACTCTTCCGATTCCAATTCGTCTTCAAGCTTAGTTTCCAACCATATGTCGTCAAATCAAAAATGCCCTAAGGATTTTCAAGAATTGGAAAAATTTGTTATGGAGAAAGTTGAGAAAGTATTGACGAATGGATTCAGTGACAAAAGAGCTCGTACATTAGATGTGGATGATTTTATTAAGCTACTTGTTGAGTTTAATAAAGAAGGAGTCCATTTTGCGTAAAGTATTTCTAATCTATTCAAGCGTTTGTTTTTCCAAATGGTAATCAATTATTAGTTTAATTTAAATAAATCATGTTTTAGTTATAAGTCCCATTCTATAAAGATCACTGGCAGCTCGTGATCAAGTATGTTTTTTTATGTTCGTCTAAGCTTTGTAAGACTTAAGTGTACAACTAGATGGGTATTCAGAATTAACGCTTTCTAATCCGTACTTGTTATCCATCCAATCTAAATTCTTCTTGCTTGACACATAGAAGTCCAACCATTTTTGGTTTTCACAAGTTCCACACTCATCGTCAACCCTTACGCAACCGTTGTGAACTTCACCGCTTGGTAGTTTCTTGCCATTCAATTCCTTGACCATTATTTTCTTCCCAAATTTGTATGCTGTACCAGTTTTGACGGCTGTGAAATTTTCAACCAAATACAATGTATCAGGCATTCTATGAACTAATTTAGTTATTTGAGTAAGATCTTCTATCTTAGCATTACCTACTGAAATGTAAGGTTTCAAGTCATTGTCATTAC
This sequence comes from Agrenia bidenticulata, assembly GCA_034694785.1. Lineage (NCBI taxonomy): Eukaryota > Metazoa > Arthropoda > Collembola > Entomobryomorpha > Isotomidae > Agrenia > Agrenia bidenticulata. The sequence goes on along the minus strand of JAQFYM010000046.1, from coordinate 98,398 downwards.
TTCCCTTGGGTCCATTCGCCTGCTGAAAACAATTATAACCGCAGTTGCTCCCTTCACATCCTTCGCAGCCGCATCCGAGGTTCAAAAAGCTGAAAAAAAAACAATTTTATAGCACTCATACAGGTTAGGTATAATAATATTTTAAATTGTAGGTAACTAACATCCCTTTTTTAAGGTAACCACTTCCTTCAAGCCTAATTGATTTGGCAAATTCTTTATTCACTTTAGCGAATGTCTTGCCGTTGCAATCTTTCAAAGCAATATCTGAGCCAGATGGGAAATCATTTTCATTGGCCACATTGTACATCGTCCATTTTACCTTTTCTGAGTTTGCCTAAAAGATTAGAAAATAATCTTTTGATTAGTTAAATCGTAGAATATTATTATAGGTAAAACAAAATTGAAACACCATACGATTGTCAGGAGCGTTGCAAATATAAGAAATCCGAAGCGGAAGCTCGACATGTTATGAAGTTACAAGTTTGATTATATCGACCGTTACTGATTTCGTAGATTCTTAAAGTGAATGCTTATATATGCTTCCGCCGTCCCATAAATTAGCTGTGCTTTATCCTAATAATAGGTGTAAACAGCAGATGCTCATAAATATTAATTTGGTTTATCAAAAACGATACAAACTTATCAAATGCAGGCAAAATGTGTAAAAACAATGTACTAGAGTAAAGTTCGAGATTCATTAAAAAGATGACAGATCTAATTTGATCTGAATTATTTCTCTGCCTAATTCCATATAATTTTCATATTGCTTGTTTGTTAGTGAAACTGTGACAGCCTTTTTCAGAGAAATGTTTTTTTAAACCATATCATGTTTCATTAAAATTACTTATATTGACATTTTTCGTTGTATTTTTTGTAGATTTAGCTGTAGAATTCCTAGAACGAAATGATAGCACTAAAGTAAATGCACGTGTGCGTAGCCAAATTGTTTTATTAAATACGGAGAAGCAGATGTTTGCATCGATAGAAAGATCGATAACAAATGAGTTTAGTGAGTGTTTCTATTAACTGAGCTAAAAGGTTAAATAACTACAAATAACTAATTTACTATGACTAATCATAGGTAGCTTCACTTTAGTTGTTTGTTGAGATGCCTATCAAGCGACAATATGATATATGTCCTTCAAATATTAAGTTATAGCAGGTATTGAAAATTAGGAATGTTAAATGGTGCATACCGTTCCATAATATGCTTTCCCAGAAATAAGACAATTAAAATGCACACATAATAGATGTCCGGTGGGAATACTGGGAATCCCTGAACCATTATGTCTGATAATGGCAGTTATCACTTAATTTGTATTCCTACATTGTTTTATTCAACCCAAATTTAACCTATGATTATCTTAAAAATGAAGTAAAATTTTTGAAGTAAAGTAAATTAGATTTCGTAAATTATCCATTCCAATTTGAAGGGGTTATTTGCAGGAAATTGAGACGATTGAAAGAGATAATCCCAGTGAGCGTATTCGATTCCGAAACACTGAAGACAGGTTTCGAAATTCGATTAAAGTATTTTAGAATACGATGCATGATCAACAAAGGCAAAAGTTGATGAGAATGGAATGCAGAATTCAGCGCGAAAAGTTCTGTGTAAAGCAAAACAAATCCTTTCTTAAATCTAAATTCTTACTGTCTCGTCCTGATAATTTAAAACAAGATAAACTTACCATAAACTTACATATCTTCAAAAGTTTAATTTCACATTGTTTTTGATGTATCATCTGTAAATACTTTGAAGTAAGGATGATGGACATAGTTGTAGAAGTTTTGGCCTCCTCAGTCCCAGTCGAAAAGGAATATGTGAAGTACAAAATAAAAACGTGGTGGGCTCATGTGGACATCGAAGATGCAAAGAATTTAGTTCAACTTCCAGGTCTCCCTATGATCGAGCAGTATTACAATATTAGTGGTAAGGATACCACAATTTTTGTCGAAATATGGTATCGTAATGAAGACATCTCTCCTCTTGAAAACATAAAGTTTATTGGCATGGCTAAATGTCAGGTTGATGAGCAGCTGAAAAATTCCAGGCGAAACCCTTCAGTCATGGTAAGTGTAGTCCAATTTAAAAAACTGTAACTGTGGTCTATGAGGGTAGTGATTAATTAATAGTTAATTTTGTAAATAGTGGTTGGAAGTATATGATCCTATCGAAGATATCGTTCGAGGTCGTATTTTACTCAAAGTTGATGCTAAATTTACAACTGAATCTAACAATGTCCCCCCACCGGCGTTGTTTCCCGCAACGATGGACTTAGCAACTAATGAAAAAGCCACAGGACTAGGATCTCCGTCATCGTATTTTATGAGTCAAAAACACAGTTCTCCGGCGAGCACGAGCCTTTTCGATTCCCTCTCAACCGTATATGATTCTCCATCTAAGCGCAGTGTTACTATTCAAACGGACACTTCAGCATTTGGTTCGCCTTGCGATTCGTTAATACAGACTTGCAGAACTAGTGACAAAACTGACAATGATGATCCATCAAGTGATCATCCAGACAGGCGATTTTTTTCAAATGAGTCTTTGCCATCAAACTCCCCAAATTCAAAGGTATTGAGATGTCAAGGAATGGAGAAAGTTAACAAGGAGAAAGTCAATAAAAAGAAGAAAGTTGAAGACAACGGTAGTCCTTTTAACGTCAGAGTTGGTGGGAAAACATATACTATCCAAATTGATCCTTCCGGACCAAAGGTCTTCAGTACGAATCGTACTAAGCTCATCCCTTCAATTGAGAAACGTCCCAGTAAAAGTAACCAATTCAAACAGTCTAGTAATATTTCCGACGTGCTTTCATCACGAGCAGAGTCCTCCGTCCCATCAAAAATAGGAACATCGGATGTAACTCTAGATGATTCTGTGGAAGATGTGATACATATGTTAAATGATAACTTCGACGATATGTTATTAGGCAACGGAAAAACAAATCTAAGTATAAAAGAACAAAATAATTCTGGTAAAACTTCTTTGTCTGAGTTTAGAAAAGTCGCTAGTGGAGGTCTCGATGGGCTCATCACAAAGAATCCAGAGGTATTAGGCCTACGTAGACAGCAGCAGATGTACAGGGGAGCTTCCGAATCTGAAGCATCTGAATACAGTGTAAGTCCTCAAAAACCTGGAAGATTAGCCCCGGAGGGTCAAAATGAAACCGAGACCGATACTAGCGATTTCAGCCCTATTGGTCCGTCTAGATTAGACGTGGGCGTGTTAGGTTTAGGCTTTAAGCAAAGGACAACTGGGCCATCAAATATTTCAGATGACCCTCATCTTAAAGTGACTCCTCGTGATCAGTCTCATATACCTATACAAATAAAAAGGATCGAGGATCCTAATTGCAAGGATAACACCAAAACCAACGGTCGACCTCCTATGAGTCGAAGGATGGCTGCAGCAATTTTTAACGATTAAGAAACTCAGAAACTGTCAGGTTTCGGACTTTTAGTCGTTAAAAAAATCTTCGTGTATGTAAACCTTTGTGATTTTATAAAATCGAAACAATCTGGCAAATAGAAGTTACTCTATGAGCAGATTCAGAGCTTGATTTTAGGTATCATCTTCTAACGTGTACCATATTTTCTTAATGTACCACAATGTACTTTAAATATTTTTTTTAAACTTTTGAAATTCCTAATTTATGTATAGTCCAAATTTTTTCATGGACAGTTTAGTTTCTAGAGTTTTAAATAAATTGGAACTACAATGCTACAAATAATTGTAACTACGATTCTCATCCGTCTATCCATGTGCTGGACAAGAAATATCTTAATGCGAGTACTTTTGTATTAATTCAGTTTTTACACCTTGTTTACCAGATGAATAATAAAATCTGTATAAATCATCATCAAACTAACTGAGAATGAAAAGCTGTCTATACTCAGCCAGAGCTTGTTTACCATACTTACTATCTATGCATTTGGCACGAAAGTTGGTCTTCTGACCCTGTTTTTAAAACTTGAAGGTGAACAAATCGAAAACGCATTTACCCTGTTCGGAGCTCGTAGTTTATAAACAGTGTGCCACTCGTTCCAGTGATAAACAAGAGACGAGAAAGGAAAGATACTAGAATAAGAAGTCCGAGTCAAAAAGAAAAACTGCGTAAATTATTGGTGAACTGGAACTTGGATATAAAATAAAATTTCTAAAATGAACATGAATACTCTGAGATTATTTTTCAGAATTGATAAAGTAGGGAAAGTGCCATACATAGGTAGCACAGGTTTTGCTTACGTCACACCCATTATCGAAAGATATCTCCTTCTTCAATCGGCTAGCAAAGGATCAAACATTTTGCAGACTAAACCTCATAATGCTAGATTACCTCGATCTATCGGGCACAGGTAAATAAATACCTAGATCGGTCTTTAAATATTTTTGCGTTTGTATTACACTTTAATCGGATAACCTATTCGAATTGGACCTTTTGAAATGCTATTCCAGGCGATATTTCTCATCAGTAACTCTGAAGGACATAACGAAATCAGACGAGGCTCGTGGAGCCCCCAAGAAAAAACCAAAGACAATCGAGTCTACGAAGATAAAGTTAGTATCGGAATCAGAAGGAATGTCCGTTGTTACGCTTGAAGAAGCTGAAAAAATTGCTGCAAGGAAGGGGCTTCATATTACTCTTGTCAGCCCCAAAAAAGAAAATACAGCAGATAAAGCGACCTATAGACTTATAACAAAAGCTGAATTGCTCTCCTTCGGAAAAAGTACAGCTGAAAATGAATTTAGTAATGGTAAGCTGAGGTTAAACCTCAAATAATGATATGACAAATTCGTACGAAATCTGTTACAAATTGTTAACTTTCGTTTTTATTCTTCTCTTTAAACCTTCATAGAAAATGACTCAGAGAAAGACGAAAAGAAAAAGGTAAAAGACCCAAAGACACTCATGCTCAAAAGTAAAATTGCTGAACACGATGTCCTATCAAAGATTGGGAACGTGAAGCGATGGCTCGAGAAAGGACACAGTGTTCGAGTGGTGATCGGACAACCTAATGATAAAGGAGATTCTGTAAGACTAGAAACCATGCGTTCTCTATTTCCAGTCAATGACATTCCAAAAAAATAATTCAAATTGATGTTTAGGAATCCTTGTACAAGATGATAGAGAGCAAACTGAAAGATAATGGGACAAGATTTCTCCAGAAAGTTGTCAAAGGAGATCAAATTCGGGTGCAGCTGATGCCTCCTCCGAAAGAATCTCCGCAATCAAAAACGTCGAAGACAGAGTTGAAATTGTAGGTTTACATTTTACAAGGAATGTGTGTCTTAAATAATTATGATGCTAGCTCAAACCTGCCAATTAATTAGAACAGGTATCTAGATAATTCATTTGTTTATGCAATATATGGAATCTTCGACAGTCTTATCAAAGAATTAATCCCATTCTATCATGTACATTTATTTATTTAACGCGAAGCTACAAGTTAATTTTAAGGCGTACATGTTTTTTAGTCCCAAGTTAGAAATCAAATGAAGTAGTCGTCGATCACTCGATCGACTGTCGATCAACAAAAATGAGTTGGACAGGATTGAAGAACGACTTCATGACAAGAGAACTATTATTTTGTAACCATACTGCAATGTCAATCCTTATTCTGCTGTGACATATTCCTGGATACATCTGAATAAATTATTTCAAATATTTCTTTAGATAAAAATACTTTATACATTATGCTAGATTTAATGTTTCTTGTTCTCATGACCAAACAGTTGAATTTATTTAGCTCGTTATAAAACCGGTACACAGGGAAGTGAAATTAAGTAGTGTAATTAAAATCAGCACTAGTGTTAGACAGTATTTTTTACTAGATAAAATAATAGTTTTTTATTTATTTAATAGCATTTACTATAAAATAGGATAGGACCTGAGAATTAAAAATAAAACTAATCATTACCCAAGAATCCAAGTATTTCTAACGAATTTATTAGTCATATCGGAATAAGCTGAATAGGATTGCCATTAAAATTAAGTTTGATGAGATTTAAGATTGCAAGTTGCAAGCAACACTGTTGACTGTGGTAGTGTGATGCATGCATCATTTACCTATTATTCGAATCAATCTCATTTAATAGGCATACCGATCATTAAAATGTTCTATCCAGGGTCATATACTATCTAATAATTTAGTGTCACCTTCACATACCGGTGGTGGTATTAATCTTTAATTTCTCCAAGAGACTTATTTTTTTAGACTAGCCACTCTAATGTCACACTGGCTGGACAAAACGAAAGAGTATGAGCATGCGAATACCACTAGACAAAATATATTTCAACTCATCAAAAAGGGTTGAGATATATCGGGAACGGATTCAGGTAGAGTTCCATTATTAGAACAGAATATGTGGTGTGATTATTCACGTCATGGACTTCTTTCTAATTTTCTGTCTGCTCTCTCATACTAGTATTATTTAAAATCCCCAACTACTAACTACAAGCACATGTGGAACCCATTTATCCGTTGCACAATTTTCTTGCATAATCCTTCGCAACCTTCCTTAGTAAAGATCAGTTGAAATTTCAATTCTTCTAGACACATGATACCCGTTATCTAAAAAACATACGGCCTTGACCTTGGTACTTGCAGCTATAATTGGAGTGTGACTTTCACAAAGATTCAAGGTTGTTAATACTCAGGGAACCGGGAGAAAGTGTGTTAATGTTTATCAAAACTGGGATTCTGAATACGAGAAACATCTAAAAGGTACAAATTTTGGTTTCGTATTTTTAATACATTATCAAGACAAACCAATACTAAGAATAATTAAGCAAAGGATTTGTATAAAAGGAAAATATTTTACTAAAAAAAATGGGTTTTACAAGAAAACTAAATTCACACTTGGACAACGCACGATCATGACAATGTTTTTTCCAATAATTTTTTTAAATTACTTATCAGGACTAAAATCTTAGGCCTCTTGATTTTTTGAATTAGATTAAAGGAGGTCTCTTATGAGAGGCTTTATAAATTATTGTTGTCTTGTCGAATGTTTATGTATTATCTGTAAGAGGTCTATGTACAAGGTAAAAGGCGAAATGTCCTGACTGTTAAAGGCAAACATTAAACCTTGTTTCTATTTATAAATAATCCTAATTACCAATGAACTATAATATGTAATACTGCAGTCAATGTAGACTGTTCATGGAGATTGCAGTGACGAACTCAAAATCGAGCCCAAAATAAACGCCATCATAAATTCATGTAAGTAGTTGCGTTTAGAAATTAAGTTAATCACAAATGATAAGTTTTTATTGATCTTAAGAATCTTATCTCTGTATGTAGCAATATTTAAAGATTGTACACTACAGACAATACACAATAAAGAATTACTGCAATTAGTTGTACAGGTGGGTTAGGATAAAATAATATTGGGCACTTGGTAGTTAGTACTAATTTAACTCTGTCATCATTACGCAAGAATCTGAATTTGCTTGTTGACCCAGGCTACTGGCAGCTATATCAAAACACTACCAAACTGGCAGACAGAAAACAAAGTGAGACATACCTACATATTGCATTGCATTGTGTACCGCAAACTTTGCATGTTACAGATATACGATACATTTTGGGTCTTGTGCGATAGTTATCAGAAAACTTATGAAAAGTTAGTAGCCTTAACTATGTTTAAATTAATTTTCACACACTTAGCATTCATTCATTAATATCGGACAGTTGCGTTAGCATTATAGTACCTTAAAGATATAAATGATTTAGGAGGTTAAGGTTATATTGATTTACATAGTGATTATATAAACCTTGCATGAAGTTAGCATCCAAATCATAATTTAATCCATAATAAAACGTATTTAAAAAAATTAATACACATTCCTGAATTTTGATAAAATTTTCATATTTAATTGATTGCAGATTCACCAACTTCTGTGAAACTACGGAACTGAGACTGAGAGTGTGAAACTGAAATCTGAAACTGTCTCGGCTCTCGATCTCGAATGCCAGACAACTTCCCAAGTCATAGGGAACACTATCAGTTCGGTTCATGTACGAGTACAACCAGCAAAAAAATCCGCAAACAACTTCTGGCTGGAATTATATATGATCTGAATCTTAAAGCAGCTGAGCTATTGATTGCACAAGTATTACCAAATTTCCATCCCATCACCTCATCGCCTAACATTTTATAAAGTTAATATTAAATCCCTATACTCATTACTTAGAGTTTGAAACAATCAGATTTATATATATGAGTCCTCCTACACATTACTCTGTGGAGAAGAGAAAAATTAGTATAAACTGGAATGGGAATATCCTTAAAAGTCTAACAACTCCAAACCTTATTACGACAATCCCATAGATCGAATCTATGCGTGAACTTCCATACCGCTGGTAGGAACCTGATGAAATTCCATCAATCTGATATTTCCATGAATTTTTTCCCACGGGTTTACCTGAGTTTTTTTACTCTGAATTAAATTATCTCCTAATGTATTCCCGTATTATCTGTACAGGTGTGAAGACTAGAAAATATTTTCCGCTGGACGCGGGTCCCTAGCTACAACAAATTCAATTTTCCAAAGTTTGAGGGAATATTCCACCATTGATTTGATACCGGAGAAGATTGTGCAGGAGTTAATTGCATCAATGTTCAGCTCAACCTGTGGTGTCAATGTCTGGGTTTTTCTCAAAAATGCTTCTCGAGCTTATGGCACTTCTTCAGCAGGGGTAAGCATACGATTTATTTTAAATATATCTTGTTCCTTCACAACAACTGCCTATTGCATTCAAGCTAACCGTTCTGTGTCTGAGGGGCTGTCAAATTTTCTGTCCAGTTCGAGGCCTTGAACGGCTTGAACATTTTATAGACAACATTTTATAGGAGCTTTGGCACGAATGCATGTTCGCACGATTCTGAATCTGAACCTTGTAATGTTCGCAAGAACGGTAGGATTTTAATTATTAATTATTTCGTATTTCCTTGATTGCCGTACGTATGTACGTAAGAATGAATGGAATGAAAAGTTGGTAAATGTATGCATGTCGATTGATTGTTAATTTGATTGTTTATGTTTTTATAAAGCTAGATCATTGGTTTAACAAGCGGTCTCACGTCCTACGCACGTGTTATTTTATATTTGTTTTGTATTCACAGTACGAGTACATTTCCCAACCCTAACGATTCAGATACAATTGATCGAATGGGAAAATGACCCTCAGTAGTTATCTTTGACCCACCTCAATCACGCAAACATCCTGAGTATTCCTGAATTGATTTATAAATGTAGTCATAGTTGGACGGAATCTGGAAGCACAATCCAGCACTTCTTGTGATAGATAACCCTTTTAACTCTTGAGACAGCAACTCTTTATATTTGGGCTCATCTTATAAAGTATTGTGCATGTAAACGTGACATTTGACATGTGCTTTTAATCAGCGAAAATTTGCAAGTAGCATGCTCCTTATAAGTGAAGGGGTTTAATTGTGAAAAGTACTATTACTCATTGACACTTTAATCTGTGATCAAGTTCATGTATTATCCTCTTGTGATTTGTGCGTGATGTCACCTTTATACTAGTTGCTAGACAAGGGCTTGTTTGTCATGGCCAATTGTTGACTCTATCCTGCATAATAATATTATCCTCTGTGCTACCCGCTGTAAATCTAACACCGCTATGGTAATGGTTCGCGTTTGTTGTGATGAACAAAGGAGTGAGACTGAATGGGATCTGAAATGGGAAAAGGTATCGCTACCCTTCCGGCTGAGTCGGCCTAATTTGCCGAAGAAAGTGAGGATCGTTGAAGTGGGTCCTAGGGATGGTCTGCAAAATGAGGCGACCGTTGTTGCTACGGCTGATAAAGTGGAGTTCATCAATCGGCTGTCTCAAACTGGCCTACAAACCATCGAGGTTACAAGGTATTGGAATTTCTGTAGACCTAGACATTTATATTATATGTATGTACAATGAGATGTTAACAAATAATTTTCATTGTTACAGTTTTGTCTCTCCCAAGTGGGTAAGTATATGAATACAATTAAAGGCCCTATCTGTTTGAAAATTACTGAAAATTCTTTTTTTTAAATATTGAACAAGTTATTTAAATAACAGAAAATCGGCCGATATATACTGCAATTCTAAACCGAATCTTCAAATAAGATTGAATTAATTAATTACCTCTACATATTATTAATTTAGGTACCTCAGATGGGCGATCATACAGAAGTGTTTACCAAAATTGAGAAAAAGCCAGGAGTCAGTTACCCTTCACTAGTTCCTAATGCAAAAGGCCTACAGTCCGCGGTACTTTCATTTGCTTTCACTTGAAAATTGAACAAATATTTTTATAATTCATTCAATTCATTTTTCACAGATTGCGGCTGGAGTAAAAGAAATTGCGATATTTGGTGCTGCGTCCGAAACATTTAGCAAGAAAAATATAAACTGTACCATAGCTGAATCACTAGATAGATTTCAAGAAGTAAGAATAATCTTACAAATCTTTTGAAATCTTTATATTATCCTAATATATCAAAAACAGTTTTGATATTATCTTTTCCATTGATGTTTCAGGTGGTTAATGCTGCAAAGAAAGAAAATATAAAGGTTCGGGGGTATGTCTCATGCGTTTGTGGCTGTCCGTATGAAGGATCTATCGCCCCAAAAGCTGTTGCAAAACTTGCAAAAGAAATGTATGAAATGGGCTGTTATGAAATATCTCTTGGTGATACAATCGGCATCGGTACTCCTGGATCTATCCGTGCTGTTTTAGAAGAAGTACTGAAAGAATTGCCTGTGGAAGCCCTTGCAGTCCACTGCCACGACACATATGGACAGGCATTAGTCAACATTGCTACCGCATTAGAGGTACAAAAATAAGTTTCGGAAGCGTTCATAAAAAAGGAATGTTTATTTTAAGCCTAGAAATTTAAAATTCATTCATTGATTTAAGATGGGAATCTCTGTCGTGGACTCGTCTGTAGCTGGTCTCGGCGGCTGCCCGTATGCTAAAGGTGCTAGTGGCAATGTAGCCACTGAAGATGTAGTCTATATGCTTCAAGGAATGCAGATTGAAACCGGGGTGGATTTCCGAAAACTTTTATCTGCTTCTGAATTTATATGCAAGGTGCTTAATAGACAAACGAATTCTAAGGCAGGGCTGGCCCTAGGAGCAAGACAAGGATAGGCAATTCAGAATAGGAAATGCTAAATTCTAATGAATCAGATCTTTTAGTATTATTTGCTGTTGAACTTAAAACTGAACTTTAAGTTATTACAATATCAGCACAGCAGACAGCTATCACATGAATATATATATATTGTACGACATGTATAAAATTATCCACATTTTAATCTCAGATGAACTCCTTGATCTTTGGTCTATTAACAACTATCCAATTCCTACCATAAAGTACATCACTATGCCCTAATCCGTGAAATTGTAAGGATACAGATAGCTTCTGAATGGGATGGTAAATTAGTGGAATTTAATTTAATTGTAGTTTAAATTCTGTTAATTTATAAGCATATATAAATATGTGTAGTATATACGATTCGAGAGTGAATTCTGGAACGTCTTCTGTGATATTATCTGCTGATTTTCTCACATTTCTGTTGCAAATATATGAATGTATTAAAGTAGTAACTATACAATGAATAATGCATAGAAAATGAAATCGAAACTAATTAGAAAAATTGCTAGTTATTGTGTTGCAATTTTGTAATTACTCAAGATGATATATATGTTTTTTAGACTCTTATATTGTTAGTTAGTGAAACTTACCGATAAATATTAATCTTTTGAAATCCTGTTTACAAGGGTGAATTATTTTAATCAGGTAGATGTTAGGATGGTTTATTGAAGCTGCTACGAAGCTAAATCAGAATAATTTAAAACTATTCTATAAAATACAATTCATAGCATCATTAATTCGCGTTTACGTTTCGAATAAACTATGTAATTTAAAGTAATTCTCTATTTCTTCGATAACATTTTAACTGCACTTCTGCAGGAGATCAAAGAAGATACGTAGGTACAGAATTGTATATACTATACTGTGGTCTAACAGACCTGAACAGTTTTTTTTATCAGGGTAGGTTTTTGAATAAGCATTGCCTGGGTTGCAATCGTGCACCGCTGTAAAAACTGACTGAAATCTTGTAATAATGGATTAAAGATACGATGGAACTATGTCAAATTCTCTTTAAGTGGTCCAATTTATTTGTAACTTTAAGGGGGTTACATTCTATGCAAACTTGTCTGAACTTCCTATTGTAATTAACCTATTTGTCTTGTGTAATCTAATGACTAATGGAAGGTCGTTTAACTAGCCACTGAAAATTTAAATACATCTGCTTCTCGCATTACGCATCGATGGATTTTTAATTTAAGTACAGGGATGGATTTTTAGAGTTCAGCTTAAACGTGGACTGTTGAGGCATTTGTAAAACTGTATATGTAGCCATGTTGAGTTGACAAATAATATCTTAAAGTAGGTAGTAACTTTATGATGACAGAAAGTGACATTAATTAAAATGCATAGCAGTGCAATGAGTCACAATATTTAGATGATGATCTGACCAGACCTTGACATGCATCATCATTTATCTCATTACGCATTATAGAAGCAGAGAGTCGGAATTGTTTTGAATGCTTTATCGATGAACTCATTTACAACTTCCAATTTAATGGTTTATTTCCCAAGCATGGATTTTAATTAGTTGGTCTCAAGATGGGTTCTTCTGCAGTTCTGCGGTGTCTTTTCACCTTTGCTTTAATTTCTTGGGTCGTATCATCAGTCGTAAGTACCCATAAAATTATCTTTCAAAAAGTTTCATTTTCATATAAAGGGGTTACCATTATTTAAAAAATATAAATATGAACAATTACTAGGATACCGCAAGCGTACAAAGCTCTACAACCCATTCACACAATGATGATTTCGAATCATGGAAGGCCACGTCGTTCCCGTATGGATTTCAAATTGATGACGTGCAAGTAAGTTTGATAATTAAAAATGAATGTAAAATCGTAGTTTGGGATTTTTAAGTTTCATTCTGAACTTTTTTTGTTACAGAATGATCAAGGATTACCTCATCCAGATAAGACGCAGATACCACCGCTACAGAAGTATTCAGCTTATTCACCATATTCTAAATTCCTTTCATCCCCGACGTTATTTACGGAAAGGCCATTAGCAAATTCAGAGTTGGCATACTTCCTGCCGGAATTCATGCGGTTCATGGAGTCTATGATGATCATCATGGCAAATACTCCAAGATATCCAGTACGACCTGCTGACCACAGCAGCTTCTCCCAGCCAGCGAAGGCTGAGATTTCAAGTCATACCATTCCAAATTATGAATATTTATCATCCTCATCACATGAGAAGAATAAAGTCGATGTCAACTTTAAGCATGATCAAAATCAATATTCAGTAAACCCTAGTCATGAATTTTTACGATCCAGAGGAGCAAAGGAGCAAAGGGGTGAAAGGGAATTCAGACAAGGCCAAAATCCATCAATTCCCCGTAGTCCAGGATCTTTCCAGGATGCCTTGCCAGAAGCTGAAAATAATCATGAAATTTCCGAAGAAACTGATATTCCACTGAAAACATTGAATTTTGCGAAGCATTTAAGCAAATATTGCGTCTTCCAAGGAATTTCTCCTCTGAGCACAGATAAATGCAACAAGTACCTTGTCTGCCTTCCAGCAAGATTCAACCGATTCAACGCTTACATTGCCGAGTGTCCTCAGGATAAGAAGTTCTCTACGATCTACAGAAGATGTGTGCAACCTTATTTAGTTCCGGAGTGCTTTAGATACTCCCCTTGGGGATCTAGTAGCGGGGACCACAATCCAGACTCACAAGTAGAAACGTTTCCGCTAACGCAGTTTCAAAAAAAGAAATACGAGAAGCCTTTATACCGACCTATAAAAGGTGTACCTAAATTCGCTATCGAAGACATCCAGGATGGTGTGGACAGCAACATAGAACCTCCGTTCACCAAATCTCAAGCTTTCAAGGTTGGTCAAAACATTTCTGATTTTGAACATGAGAAAAATAATGACTCAGTTTCACACACCCCACCCGAAGATGATGACCTGCCTGATAGAAATCATACTGGGAATGCCATATTAGTAGTATCAGAATTTAATCAAAGTTTTACCGGAACCATAAATCATACTGAAAATCCAAATTCAACTTTCTCCATTGTCAACGGAAGAAACTTCACAGACGAAGATATCAAAATTATTGATACTGAAATTATTCCAACTGAAGAATCATCTTCACAGATAAAGCAAAATCAGACTTCATCTGCAGAAGTTCCAGACATGCAATCCAATGTGACTCAAGATTTGTTTCCTCCAAAATTCCATCTGGTCGAAGAACCTCTTCAAGTACAGATTCAACCTAACCAAACAATACCTTTGGATTCGGAGGAACTTCATACAAACACAGGTTCTAAAGAAAACGACAATTCCTATGAAACAAATTACCAAGGCATTTATGATAATAATGAGCATTACAATAACACAGACGACTCTACCATTGTAACATCTTCTTTACCACCAGGTCTTCTTTTGCATAATTTCACACATTCAAGTGATAATTTCTCTAATGATTCAGTCTCAGATACCGATGCCCCACCCGAAGTTGAAACCGTAGTTGAAGAACCTGTAGATGAATCAATTATTACAGATGTGATACCAACACATTTAAATGGATCAAGCGATGCCATTCTTAAACACAGAGAACTGCACAATGAGACAACTTTTTCATTGGAATCTGAAACTGGATCAATTATTGCTGGTGTGATTCAAAACCAATTAAATGACTCTAGTACCACCAATGCAGAACAGAGAGAATTTCAGAATGAGACAACTTTTTCATTGGAATCTGAAACTGGATCAATTATTGCTGGTGCGATTCAAAACCAATTAAATGACTCTAGTGCCACCAATGCAGAACAGAGAGAATCTCAGAATGAGACAGCTATTTCATTCGAATCTGAAGCTGGACCAATTGTTGCTGGTGCGATTCAAAACCAATTAAATGACTCTAGTACCACCAACGAAGAACAGAGAGAATTTCAGAATGAGACAGCTATTTCATTGGAATTTGAAGCTGGGCCAATTGTTGCTGGTACAATTCAGAACAATTTAAATGACTCCAGTACCACCAATTTGGAACACAAAGATTTGCATGATGAAGAAAAATCCGAAATCTCCTATTCCTATTCTCCAATCGTGTACGATGAGGAGTCCCAAGAAGTTGCCAATTCACCATCTGACTCCAAACCGTCGGATGAGGATCCAATCCATTCCAGAACCCATCAACCTACATCAACTTATTCGGACAATCCGGCGGTTCCCCAAGAAGAAAACTACGATTATCCATCCTATGATACACATCATGACAGGGACCATTCTTTCGACAACGTTGGGGACGTCATAATGGATACTCCATATTCCTTCCCACCTGAAACTGATACCGATCCGGTACGGAGAAGGCGAGCTGTACGGGACACTCATAGTCGGGTTTGGAGAAAGCAATGATCTTTAAAATTTAATTTAAAATTACAATTGCATCTCACGCCACCTTTCGAAAACTTGTTCACTATTTATTTAACTATTACCATCCCACTTGATTCTTTAAATTTCCAGTGCAGTCACAACGTTCTAGTTATCAATTATGTTATTAGTATTTGGACTTTGGAAAATGAATTAAAATAAATATTAAAGTTTCAATGTAACTTGTCTAAAGCAACAAAGTTGTTATATATAACAATACTCCAGCCTTTGTTTCTACTTAATTCTGAAAAATCAGTCCATCCCCACTATTATTCTTATGCTTCCACATGTCCAGGTCATCTCTTTAGAATTCTTCTCTTTATATATATGTTCCTACAGATTCTATTATTCATAATTGAAACCCCAACCCCTTAAAAAAAGTATCTTGCATTTCAAATCAACTTGAAGAACTCTATACTCAGGTTAGTTTCTTGAACGGTCGTTTCTTAACCTTAAAGCAATTTAAACAACTCAATCAATCTCTCCATTCTTTCATTTACTATATATTGTATCGTATTTAATTCTATGATTGCATGTCAATTGTCAAGAATCCAATCCATCATTACTCCTAGCTATCATAAAGAAACCTTATAAAAATTTACCTTTTACCTTTTAAACCTTTTATTCTAAAAAAAAGTTTATTTTCATATTTTAAGTGAGTTTAAGCAAGGGAAACGTGTACACAAATTGCACATAAAATAAATCCAAATGCCCCAGTCAGTAACTTTATCTTTTAGGGCGACTTGAGAAAGTAGAAATGTATGTGTGTGTCAATGTGGAACTCAACGATGATGATGTGAGGTGCACATGCAGCCGGCCATATTGTGAAAATCCTCATTCCGGCGTGTGTGCTTCTTGAGTGTTCATTACCTCTCCTCCCGTTCCAAACGGTGAAAATTTAGTTTTCAAAGTATTTTGTTCCAGTTAGTGCTTGTTCTCTTTTGAGCTAAGGCCTTTATCGGCAACTTGCACTTATTCTACGTAAAAATCTCCAACTCCATTTCGAAACCTTACCTTTCTACACTTCAAACTTAAAATTCAAGTTACAATGGCCAGCTCAGCTGAACTCGCTTGTGTCTACGCTTCTCTCATCCTTGCTGATGACGATGTTGCTATTACCGTAAGTCTTGTTTAATTAATAGTTGAAGATATGGAATGTGGGCGATCGTACTAGTTTGTAATGATGAATGAATGATGGGATTTGTGTTTCAGGGGGAAAAGATCAGTACCATCTTGAAGGCAGCTGGTGTCGAGGTCGAGCCTTACTGGCCCGGTCTTTTCGCCAAAGCCTTGGAGGGAGTCAAGGTGAAAGATCTCATCACCAATATTGGGTCAGGTGCTGCTGCCGCACCCGCTGCTGCAGCTGCCCCAGTCGCTGCCGCTGGAGCCGGAGGTGACAAGGGAGGAAAGAAGAAAGAGGAGAAAAAGGAGGAATCTGAAGAGGAAGACGATGACATGGGATTTGGTGAGGATTTTATAATAAACTGTATCCTGAAGAATGCGTTTGGGAAATATTTATTAATTTTTAAATGTTTTTCTGTAGGTCTTTTCGACTAAATCACTACCATTGCTCGGATATCGACT
The DNA here is from genome assembly GCA_034694785.1 of Agrenia bidenticulata. Taxonomy (NCBI): domain Eukaryota; kingdom Metazoa; phylum Arthropoda; class Collembola; order Entomobryomorpha; family Isotomidae; genus Agrenia; species Agrenia bidenticulata. Next base: position 81,260 of record JAQFYM010000046.1, on the reverse strand, counting down.
TACCATCTTTTGAAGAAAAATCAAAACGTGTGTTGGACATGGACCTGTGCATTTTTATTATTTTGTTACGTGTTCATGGTATAGCCATGGTTTGATTTTTGAATAAAGTCATTTATACAGATGTGATGACGGAAAATCGGTGTTACTTTCGCTCAATTATTTAAGCAATATAGGCAGTGTCAAGAGCGTAGAACTAGATGATAAATAAAGATGGTTCACTTTTACTATTCAATTTTTATTGATAGTTCGAGTGCATGATTTTATTTATTTTAAAGGGTTGCGCACGGCACTACATGTATCTTCCATTTATCAAATCGTAACTAGTAATAATAAATAGCATTCAATGATTCCTTCACCAAATACCCCTCTGAACCCCCGAAAGCTTATTGTAATCTGCCAAGTGTCTAAAGAAATGTCGGCTCAATCGCCAATTTTCAGCTACTCCACGAGGACGAGATGAGATACAGCATCTGCTCACAAGACGAAAATGATTTGAGTCCCTAGGAAGATCCGCTACTTCCTTGTCTGCAATTTCCTACAAAATAAGACCAAAATATAGTGTAAATGAAGCAAATCTTATCGATTGAAAATGCATCTATGATCTTCAGGTTACCCTAATTTCTCTGGGCAATATGTCATTCTTCCTGATAGTATTGATTAGCTTTCTTTCACATCCATATTTAATAACAGTCTGCCTTTTTCTGTAATCCTTTTTCATTCTCCAATCAGTCCATCCATGCAGCCCGTCTTTTGGATTATAGTCAACATAGTAGTTGCCTTCGCCTTGAGGCTGTTGTGGCTTACTAGGAATTATTGGCTTGCAACTAAATGTCGAGTGTGCATAACCCCTTGGTGAGATCCGAAGAAGAGCAGCGGTCCTTAAAATTGGCAGTGGGTTGTTCTTTATCAAAGTCTGCAATGCATAAAGCCAATTTCTTCATTAATTTCCAATACTCCCTCAAAAATTCTAATGCAGCATTTCCCCATTTATCACATCCAGAATATGTTGCAAATACATTCAAAATATCAATATGAGAATAACCCAATGATTAAAATACTTAATTTGAATTGTTTGTAATTAAATCAGTAACTAGATTTTAAAATCACCCATTTTCTAAGTAAAAAAACCCCAAAAATACATTGTTTCCAATTTTCCTCACCCTCAATGCACTCCCAGGACAAGCCATATCCTTCGATCAGAACGGTTTCCGCCTATCAATCTTAATAAATTGTAAAAATATTCCAAATTCTTGGTAAAACCAAAAATCAGTTTTCAAAAATAAATCTCAAATTTCAAATCTCCCGCTCTTCGCTCTGTTCAAATAAATCCGCTAAAAACAGTGTCCATCCCCAAACTGGAAAGTGAGGATAAAAAATGAAGGTTCACAAGGCAGAGTGAGGCGTAGAATTAAAGCCGGATGTGATTGATAACAAAGGCATTTCCACGCGTCTCCTCCACCCCGACCCGCCTCAGCTCTCTCTTCCACGTTGCGCCAACAAGTGGTATCTGTCAAGTAGCAACCACCCGACTCCCTCAATTTATTACACACTTCAAATTGTTCAAAATTTCAGAAAAAAATTCAATCTTTCAAAGTTATTTCATTTTTATTGTTGTTCATAGGAAAGTCTGCGTTTTTTCGGAGGGGATTTGTTTTATTGGCAAAGAAAAAGTGGTAGTGGGTTTTGAGGCTGTAGGCAGGCTGCAGTGGTAGAAGGAAAGAGAAGGGGAGATAGGAACGAGAAGAGATTTCATTCTATCTCTTCTTCGCTCGGCCGTCGATCAGGTAAGACTGCTCTCCTTGTCTTTTGTCAAATTTTATGGAGAATTTTCGGAAATTCTCATAATTATCTACACAAGGTGTTTAGAAACATTGAGGTGTGAGGAGCTATTTTGGAGGACTAGGTTATTTAGTGTTAATTGTGTAGATTTAGACGATTTAGTAAGTTTCAACTTGTTTTATTTCGCCGGCCGGGTGGAGTGTGCACCATGCCGTCCGTCCATATTGGATAGTATGATACACTTATCCAATATGGACGGACGGCATGGTCTATCATTGGCTGAACTTGTGACTTCTGTCATGTCACAATGGGATAATTTCATGGGTGAATCTGCATAGTGACTAGAGGGAATGTTTCGTAGGACATATGAAGGGTGGGATGGATTAGTTGTAATTATTAATCTCAACGTTTTTCATTACGGTTTATGTAGCGGATTATGAAGGTGTGGACGTAATTTTTATTCAAGAGTCAGGCTGTGATTGATGATTTTTTTTAGGGATTTATTTTTTTTTTGCTTTAATGGGCTCTGGGGAGGATGGTTAGGTTATCATGTCTTACATATTGAATTTCATTAGAATTTCTTGCTAATTAATTCAAGAATTGAGAATGGTGAAAGTAGCCCAAGCAGCTTGCAGCTTCATTCATATCGATCTTGTTCCCCCCTATTCTTCACACATGAGAGTGCAAATGTAATATTATTGACGGATGTCAATGTCTTATGACTTGGTGTATGTGTAGAGCTGGAATAGCATTAGTCATATAGGGAAGGAAAGGAATATACAGTGACTCGTGCATGTCCATGAGTAACTCATTATACTAGAAAGCACAAAAGCAGAAGAAGTTGTAACAGGTTAATTAGCATGTATTAATTGCGGATTTTGGCTAATTTTTTCAGTTATTCATCTATTCCTTTTTTGACACTCGTAAAACTTAACCTCCAACATGGGAAAGGAAAAGTTACACATTAACATCGTGGTCATTGGCCACGTCGACTCCGGAAAGTCGACCACCACTGGACATTTGATCTACAAGTGTGGTGGAATCGACAAGCGTACCATCGAGAAATTCGAGAAGGAAGCCCAGGAAATGGGTAAAGGATCCTTCAAGTACGCCTGGGTGTTGGACAAACTTAAGGCAGAGCGTGAGCGTGGTATCACCATCGATATTGCCTTGTGGAAATTCGAGACTGGGAGGTACTATGTAACCATCATCGATGCTCCAGGGCACAGAGATTTCATCAAGAACATGATCACTGGTACCTCGCAAGTGAGTTCTGAATAATCTTGAACTAATCTAACACATTTTATTTTTATTCAAGTCAAGTGAAAGCCTGTCAAATTTAAAATGAGTCTAATAATAAGTCGTCTCTTCATTATAGGCTGATTGTGCTGTGTTGATCGTTGCTGCGGGTACTGGTGAGTTCGAAGCCGGTATCTCTAAGAACGGACAGACTCGAGAGCATGCCCTTTTGGCTTACACCTTGGGAGTGAAACAATTGATTGTCGGAGTGAACAAGATGGACTCAACTGAACCTCCATACTCTGAGACTCGATTCGAAGAAATCAAGAAGGAAGTAAGCAGTTACATCAAGAAGATCGGTTACAATCCACTTGCGGTTGCTTTCGTCCCCATTTCTGGATGGAACGGAGATAACATGCTCGAAGTTTCCGACAAAATGACGTGGTTCAAGGGTATTTTGATAATATAAAAACTTATTTGAGGTTCAAGAGTCAAAGGCGAAGCATAGTATAATACCTAATTTTATTATTTTAGGATGGAAGGTTGAGCGTAAGGACGGTAATGCCGACGGGAAGTGCTTGATTGAGGCTCTCGATGCCATCCTACCACCTTCTCGGTAATCAAATGCTGTTATTTATGATACTGAAGTTATTAAAGAATTGTAACTAACTTAAAACATATGTACTTTAGCCCAACTGATAAAGCCCTCCGTCTTCCCCTCCAGGACGTTTACAAAATCGGTGGTATTGGAACTGTCCCAGTGGGCCGAGTTGAAACTGGTATCATCAAACCAGGTATGCTTGTCACCTTCGCTCCCTGCAACTTGACTACTGAAGTCAAGTCTGTAGAGATGCATCACGAAGCCCTCACAGAAGCAACCCCAGGAGACAATGTTGGTTTCAATGTTAAGAACGTCTCCGTGAAGGAGTTGAGGAGAGGATTTGTTGCTGGAGATTCCAAGTCTAACCCCCCTAAGGCTGCTGCTGACTTCTCTGCCCAAGTCATCGTCTTGAATCACCCTGGACAAATCTCTAATGGCTACTGTCCTGTATTGGACTGTCACACCGCTCACATCGCTTGCAAATTCCAGGAGATCAAGGAGAAGGTCGATCGTCGTACCGGCAAAACTACTGAAGATAATCCTAAGGTATGAGCATGGTTTCATGTCTATCGATGGATGATGCAATACAAATATTGGGGGCTGGGACTAATCTTTTTTCTATTAATTTGCAGGCCATCAAGTCTGGTGATGCTGCCATCGTCACCCTTGTTCCCACCAAGCCCATGTGCGTCGAGGCTTTCACTGATTTCCCTCCCTTGGGGCGTTTCGCCGTACGTGACATGAGACAGACCGTGGCTGTCGGTGTCATCAAGTCCGTGAACTTCAAGGATTTGACTTCCGGGAAAGTCACCAAGGCCGCCGAAAAAGCCCAAAAGAAAAAATAACTATTGTTGTTGTTATCTTCTTATTCATTTGTTAATACAACATTGATTCGTTATGTATTGGATATTAAAGGGCCAATAAAGATTTTTTTTCTCCATGGAGGGAAGAGGAAAACTTACGTGTTAATCAAACTGTCATTCCCATTGAGAACGAGTCGTTGTAAATTTTTAAAATTTTAGCCTGCTCTCGAGTCTTTCTTAATTGTAGGTATGATGAATTTCCGTGTCTGTTCATCTTGCAGAATGAGTAGATGATCACTAAAAATAGCATCTTAAAATAGAACGATTAAGGAGGGGCTAAGAAGGAGTGTTAGAATCCATGTAAGCTCGGCAAGCTTGAATATACGGCTATGCTTCCAGATCGGATTTCTCTTTCGCATATTACGTTATGAGGCTATGTAGGGCGAGTTAATTCATGAAGTTATGAACTCTTATACTAACAGCTCGTGTTGACAATTAATACTCTGTGGGTGAGTATAGGGAGAAAAGACTTCCGGCTTTCAGGAAGTAGGACTTTTTTTAAAGAATGCGTTATAGTAAGAGAGGCTAGTTATTATTCTTAAAGTGATTAATTCAAAATGTGTTGTTGGGGTTTATGTGAGAAGGAAATCGAGACAGGTAGTCCATCTCTTCCGGAGCCGGAAGCAGAACCGGGGGCAAGCGTTTTCGACAATGTTTCTCGAGAGGAACGAGATGTCCGCCCCAGTATTCCAGGTGTAATTGGGAAACGAAGACGGATTAGGCGGCTGCATTGCAAAACTGGATTTGATGTTGCGGTTTATCCTAATGGGAAAGTTAGGGGTACGCAGTCTTCCAGAAATCAGTTTGGTATGAAAATAAAACTGAACTGATCAATAATGTTATAAACGATTAAACGGTTTCAAATCATCATACAGGGCTTCTGGAGTTTGAATCGGCTGGATTTGAAGGGCAGTTGAGAATTAAAGGAATGTCAACTGGATTTTACATAACAATGACTCCCAAAGGAAGGATCGTTGGGCAACCTTCAAAGGACCAGTCGGGGACCATTTGGGTTAGTTACATTATTAATTGATACAATTAAAGTAATCGGCTTCGTCTTTTTTACCTTTACAATTTCAACTACAATAAAAATTAGATCGAGTCACGAGTGGGATCGTCCTCCACATACTTATCTTTGCTATCTCAAGATTTTGCGCATCATGGATGGTACTTGGCAATAAAGAAATCAGGAAAACCAAAAGCTGGGCACAAAACTACACATCCGTACCCTCAGAAAGCAATTTCATTCCTTTCACGCATAGTTGACGAAAATTATAACTGATAACAAACTATATGAGTTCCATATTGAACCATTGTAATATAACTTAAGATTTGTTTAACTAATCGGTAAACGTTATACCTTTTAATTTTATTTATTTAAGATTCTTTTAATTCATTATGTATGAAGACATTTGGAAAACCATTTTTAATTATATAAAGTATCGAGACGTGAGAAAAGACTAGTAGAGAGAGCACATCAAGATTTATAATATTTGTTTAATGTCATTTATTTAATTCCACTCATCAACTTTCAACGAAGGAGTAAGGATGGTTTAGTTTATAAAAATATTGAAGTGAATCGACAATCACAAAGAATTTCGAATAGTATAATCTTTGCATTATGAGCTATCTTCGAACATCATTCTCGATAAAAATCGGAAATGGTATGAATTTTGATTCCAGAAAATAGGTTTTTACCTGTTCCTGATTACTAATGTAAGAATAAAATACACATCCTGGATTGGCCTCATCCTGTTATAGTGGACAGATATGTTTGCACAAATGAGTTATATGAAACGGGTTTTGGCCACTTTTGGCCGGATATGGAAGTAAGGATTTTGATTCTTTCGGAATAGGAAGATCAGTTTGACAATCATCGACATTCGTTATCTTTTTCGTTCAACTTTAGCCGACTTTTTCTTAGCCTTTTCCTTGCGCTCCTCTGCCATTTTCTTCTGCTTCGCTCTAGACAAAGTTAAAAAAAACACTTTATTTAAAGTTACTCGACAATTTGAATAACATCCACATTTCTTTCCCTACCTATCTTCTTTATCTTTCTCGCGTTTCTTGGCCGATTCAGCTTTCGCATTCTCTCTGTATTCCTTTTGTTCACTTAGGACTCTTTCCGCATTAGTATTTCTTGAAAGTCCACCACCGCCACCACCGGAACCTTTTTCGGAGCCATCCTCTTCGTCGGAATCACTTTCCTCCTTTTTAGTGGAATCGTTAAATGATTTAAATTGCACAACTGGCAAGATGACGAATAAAATATAAAATAGTTACAACTATGAGTTACCTGACGGCACTGATTGAGGATAGCCGCTCGAAGGGCAGAGTCAGTAGAACCCTGACCGAGATCCATATCACTCTTGTAACTTGCCGCAGCCCCGGTCAACTGCTCCGAAGGAACAAATCGAAGAAGCTGTTCCAGTTGATGTTCCAAGGAAGAAGCTCCAGTCCGAGTTTCATTAGAACCGTTTCCAGCTAACGTATCAGAAATCCCATCAACCGGTTTGGAAGGGGTAAAGATATCTCGTTCGAGGTCTCTACTTCCGTTTTCCAGTGATGATTTTTGTTTCGCTAAAATTAATTGTTCCTCCCATCTAGACAGAATCTCTTTCCTCAGAGATTCCACATCAAGACTAGGATCCTGCAATACAAATATTAATTTAAAATAAGGAACACCGGGAACGGGAGTAATTCGACATCGCCGCAGGCAGTCTTTCTCATCAAAATACAAAAAAGTAGAGTGACACTTAAAGCTAATAGTTTACCCCTAATTCGGCAAGAATTTCATCAAGAGTTTCGATTTTTTCATCCAGCTCTTCATCTCCTTCCACAATCCCTTTGATATACGGTCCGAAAACGGCTTCGTCAGTTTTAAGTTCCTTCAGACGCTGCGTTAGCCACGTATCGAAGTCCATTGTTTAAGATTAACTGCAGACTACAGAATTATTTAACTCCAAACTTCATCTACTGTCTTCAGACATTCACCCGGCTTTTGATCTAACTAACACCCTGAGTAAACCCGAAAAACCCTTTAACATATTATGTGGTCAGCTGAAGTTTCCCGACACCAGACTAGCAGGGCACAAAAGTTCGGCGTAGCCCTCCGACCCGACACGTGCAAAATGGTACCCGCAACCCGACTATTTAATGGGTTAAAATGATTACTGCGGTTATTTATAAGGTCAATTTTATCTGCTGGTCACTTGGTGACTGTCGGGTCAGTGTTGAAGGATTAAATATTCTGCCGCCGCGCCGCCGGTATCGTGGCTACGCGGAACTGTGTCAATACTTCACCTCACCATGCTTTTTTTACAAGCTGCACGCACAGCTAGACGAGAACAGCTTGGATTAGTTTGCCGTTGATCATCGGATCTGAATTTTCCGCTTAACCGGTCTCATCGCATGTAGAATTGTAAATGTACGCATAATACGTTAAAATAGTTACTGAAGATGATAATTACTAAATAATAATAATAATAAATAACTCGACCCCGTGTATATTATGAAACAACTTTGAATTTCAAATGCCCTTTTATATGGATAGCATATATGAACATGAACTATGAAGTCTTGAAAATGTTCCATGATTCGGTTCTTAATAAATAACTTATTGAGATAATTCACAAATAAATAATAGTATTTATTCGGTCCATTAATAAAGTCAATAAGGAACGAGCTCTCCGGTATTATAAACTTTAAAATGTAAATATAGGATATTCATGACATGGTTATCGTGTCGCACGTGGTACACGGTTCGTAAACATATATATAATGTGATGAACTAAACTACAACCATATCGATAATCACTGCCACAAGATGAGTTATAAGATTTTCGGGTTACTTTGTGTTTTATATTTTATAGTTTAGTCATGTACTGCTACAGTCGTTTCGAAATACATTCATCGTTAATAATTAGTACTAAGGTTAACGAGATTAAATACGACTAACCTAAATTACACAATGAGAAAGAACTCTTCAAGTTAGATTAATTTTTACAGTAAAAAAGAATCACAAGTAAACACTGATACGTTTCAACTAATAATTTACTTCACTCCTCGAACTCGAACATGCTTATTTGATTATTTCGAATACTTGACATTGGATGCTTATTAGCCGACTGGAGAATTCATATACAAGGATATGATATTTAGGACTGATTGTTCAAATAGACTACAATAACATATCATTATTCATGATTCACAACTTTGCAGAAAAAATTAAAATAGTAACAACAACCCTTTTGGTTTGGAATACTAAAACATTACACTACGCCTTCTGAGCGTTTAGAGAACAAATACCATACTATTTATATACTGAACCGTGAATTATCAAAATGAGTCAAGCTAACCATCTAAATCATCGACAACTTACAGTAATTTTTGAGACTGATTCATAGAGTCATAAAAATACGTAGGAATCGAAGTTAATATCATAAATTCCATCTACGCTGCCACTATCCTCTGATACCTGGATACCTCCACATAACGAGATAAAAGAAATATTCAGTCAATGCTTCAAGGAGTTACCACGTGAGATACAAAGGAAAAAAAACTTTTTTGTCAGTTAGGTTTTCTTAAATTAAATATAACCACCAATTCCTTTTCAACCTTTAGAAAATTGAATTTCTGTGTTTGTAAAAGCTAACATGGCACGATGGCACAATGTGCAAAGCTTATCATCATAAACATAATTGAACATTAGTCACTACTGAGGGTGCTGAGCTGAGACTATGTATAGTTGACAACCGCTTCTAAAATCTAGGTTTTGTACAACGCATTTAAGAACAAGTGTAACGGATGTCAGTCTAAAATACAGGAACACGATGAGTAACATATTAAAATTATAACTACAATGATTAAATAGTTACACATGGTTTTACCGGGACCAATACTTAAACTTAACAATGAGTAGCAATCGAAATTTATACAAGTTAGTTTTAGTGCGCACGACACTTTTGTACAAAAATACAACCAAAATCAAGTCTTTAGAAATGCAAAAGGAGACAAAATTTTCCAAACTTTTGTCTAGCGGCTAATTATAAGCAGAATATTCAAAAATCTATATTCTGTTAAAGTTCTTTAAGTATTGTTAGTGAGAATATCAGTAAATTTACATGGCAAAGAACATGTGAACGATTTAAAGATAAGATATCAAAGATTGATTACAACATGAGTAGGTTCTATCCTGAATTGTTGTAATTGTAAATGGACGTATCATTCAAGATCAACTATCAAAGTAGAATTTAGTTTCTATTTAAAAGAGAAAGCTTTTCCTATTAAAGATGCGAAAATTGGAGAGAAGAGTTTGAAGAAAGCAATAGCTTTTCCGGCTTCGTCTAAGGAAGCACTACTAGTTGTAGTGGGGTTGCTTTTCCTGACCTCAATATCAGGCCTAGTTGTCGTCGTAGTTGCAATCGTTTCGGGAACTATTATCGGTGGAGATGGACTTTTGTTTACTTTTGGAGGCGACGAACCGAAATCTATGTCTTCAGTTCCGATACTAACTCTGTTATTATTATTGTTCGGTTTGACTGAATTCCAATTCACTGTGTTGTCACTAGTATTGTCATCTTCATCTTCGTCATCATCTTCCTCATCCTCATGATTAGGAAGTGGATCAAGAATAGCTGGGGGAGGTCTAAGTGGAAATTTAGGATGTGACGGTTGATTAAAGTTCCGGGAAGGATCTGTTCTTTCCGGCTTAAGCTGTCCGCTGGGGTCATCGTCATCTGAATCTTCGAGATCGGATGGCAAATCTCCAGATCCGGAGCCCATGCCACTTCCTTCGAAATCGAGTTCCTCTGTATAACATGCAAACGAGTATTAAGTTTTTTCAAAAATAAGAATTTGAAAATAAAATATAAGTTTAATTTAATAGTTATCAACGTATTAAACAATAAGTTAATACTCACCGACTTCCTGAACCCACTGGACATCAAGACCATTATAAGAAGCTCTCAATTTTTCAGATATCTGTTGGAGAATCAAAACCTGTTCTGCGACTAAAAGATTTGTTGTACTCTTTACAACCGGTGCTCTTGTTTCCGATTCTTCTGAAGTCTTGTTTCGAACTGGTTTAATTGGTGCTGAGCCATTCCAGCACATTTGAGAGGAATAATCTTTCGAAATCCCGCTGCATACTTGCCGAGGCAGAACATCCCACACAGACTTTGACTTCTTGACTCGATTTTTAATTTCACGGAGCAGCTTTTCAAGCGATTTACTCGGCTGAGTATCATCGGCAGTGTTACTTCCTCTAAACCCGTCAGCTTGAAGAGTCTCATGGGAACCTCTTTTTGGCAAGGTTTCACTAGGGCGCTCCTCGAGATCCCCAGTGGGTAATGCTTCCCGTTTATTGAAGCTAAGAGAGAAAAAAATAAGTATGGGGTATTTAATTTATTTCTCTTAGAAAAAAACAAAAAATCTTACTTTCTTCCTTGATTTCCTTCTTTCCTCGCTGATTTCAGTTTAGGTTTGCCACATTTAGCAAACACTGCTTGGCTAAGTTCCGGTCCAGATTCTTGAAAGTTCATTATTGCTTCAGATATTTTGATGTGGATGGGTTCAACAACAGCTTCGACATTATACGGTCCTAAAAGTCTATCAAGAACTGCTTCTAAAGCATTTGTAAACTCATTCCATGCTTTAGTCATTGGTATTGTTGAACTAAGGCATTTTGTAGCAACTCCTGTACATAATGGTATACAAGGTTTGTACGCCCGTAGTTCGGAGCAGATTGGACACTGAAGCATTTCAGAAAGCGATGACACACAATCTTGACTGATTTTTAGCTGAAATGCAAACATTTAACACAATTCAGTAATTGCTCTATCTATCTATTAATGAGGAAAGTTTGATACCGGATACCCACCTTCTGTAAATTTGAAAACACACGATCTGCATCATTTAATCCCTGTGCGAGGGCTCGTGTGGCTACGAAAGAACGTCGGAGGCTAGAGACAATCTGACGATGAAGGTCACCCCCTTGTTTTTCGCTAATGACTATGGTAGAACAAGAAAGGTACGCTTCATCAAAGTCGTACTGTGCATTTAGTACTTCAAACATTTTTCTTGTCAGGATTGCAAAGAATTCGTTCAGTTTTCCTTCGAGTGAATCACGACCAGTGTCATAATAAGCTTCAAGTGTTGTGAATAAGGCATGAAATATCGGGGCATGTTGGATGTATAACATTCCATATCTGCGGAATTGTATAAAGTCAGGATCATTAAAATAACTTTTTATAAAATCTGGACAGAGTTTAAATATTTATATTCTTACGTTCGTTCAAACATAGCATGAAACGCAGCATGGGCTCTTGTGAGTAAATCTTTAAAGGTGACATCGAACTTTTTCTTGCGCTCTTTGAAAACCTCAGCATTTGCTAACAATTTGGGCCCAAGCCACTTATCATTGAATGCTGATGTCATTTCACTTATTTGCATGGGTGAATCCAGATCTTTGCAGCATTTTGAACTTTTTTCTCCAGTTTTCCCCACAGGACAGACTCCCGACGTAGTGTTGGATCCAAATGCTGACGAGGAAATTCGGCTGATACTGGTACCGGAATCCCACCAAGGATAACTAAACCCTTTGGATTTGATTATATTACCAATTGAGTTGCACTCTCGATCAACACCTTGATGTTGAGAATGTGATGATGGATTCCTTGCAGCGTCATTAAAGTCCAAAAACAATATGTAAAAGAGAATCATTATACTGCCTCTGAGGGTCATCTTTTTCCGTCTAGTCCATATCTCGAAGGATTCGCATGGTGGTGGTCCAATCATTGTTCTATCTTTGTACGTGTCAGTTATTATGATCCACGTTAGTTAATACAGTCTTCTTGGAGTTGACTCCCTCTTTTACTCGTAGTGAATAGTACTGAAAATCGTCATGGGCATGGACGAACTTAACAGCCTGCCAACGTCAGTTAAACTGTGAAGGACTTCTCTATTTATATATTATATTCTTTTTTAACTTCAAGTTAATTTCCAGCCATCATTATTGTAATCGCTGAATCTCTCCAGTACGCTGCCTCGACTTAGAAATAAATACCGTTTCCGGTTGAGTCGAGAAAATGTTAACAATTCAATGAGACACTCTCAGAAGGTCCACTTGTGACCACGGGCAGAAAAATACTAAAATCCATTATTCCTGTTCAATTCAGTTGTTTGTTCTTATCCATTCCAAGCCCAACAAGTAAGTCCAAGTCTGATGGTATGAACTTTTTGAGGTAAGTCGGAAAGTACACTGCCAAGGCACAAGGCACAAGGCTCTGACGTCTGACAGCACGAAGAACAACGATGAATAACGAACCTGTTTAAAGAAACACACTAATGAGCTTGTAAAGGTTGTAAAATTAAATGAAAGAGTTAAAAATATATAATATTCAAACTAAAGTAACTAATGATCAATTACCAGAGAAATATATCTAGACCCACGTCCAACTTCCCAGGTCAATACAATTTCCTGGAGCCCGTCGTCTTTCCGTTGCGGGTGTTACGGGCCAGGGCCTAAGGAGACTGGAGACTGGAGACACTGGAGTCTTTGTGCACCTTGTTAAATCTATAATGTTTATTATTAATGTCATTCGACTTTAGAGAAGAGACTGGTGTAAAGCTCCTTTGCTTATTTTTCATCGAGAAGTTATATAATTTATTTCTGTCATGGTGAGAAAGAAATGAAGGGAGAGTTGGAGACTTGGAGCTTGCCCTCTCAGTCTTCTTATTCCGAGAGGACTTAAAAAGTGTACAAGAGATTAGTAGAGAGACGACGGGACGAAAAGGTAAATCTTTAGGTAACCCGAGCTTTCTTCCTATTAGCCTTTTTTCTTATTTTAGGGACCCAAAAAAAACTTCCCCGAGTATATTCATAGACATGAACGATGAACTTGAAGAAACTTATAATCTTACCAGAGTTATAGAAGAAGACAGTGGTACAGTAGTCGGTTCGGTTCTAGTCTGTAGTTATGGTCGCTGAACTACTAGTCAGTATCCCTAAAAGATTTTAATACAAAACACCGTATCCAATGAGTAGGAAAAGGAAAAAGCCAGTTTTCTGAACAAGGAACGACCGACTGACTGAATGAGATTGAACAGAAACACCCTCAGAATCTGAATTCTCAATCTCAAGAGCTGATCTTTCCTCAGGGCCGTATACCTACGGCCTGATGGCCTACAGCATTTCACAACTAATATCAATGCAAAATCCAATCCAACATCCGTACCGTACTCAGGAATATAGTCATGCAGGAATTCGGATGCGTCAGTCTACTTTTAAATAAGAGTAAAATTGCGTTCTAATTGTTCATATCGGAAATGGGATAAAAGGGCATGTATATTATTGAATTGAGCCGGTAATAAATTAATTCATAATCTACAATCCAACCATACTCAGGAGAAAGCACATACCTGCACATAATGTTGTTATAAATATTTCATAATAATGCTAAAAAAACAAATTGAGATCAAGTTTTAATTTTCAAAGCTCTTCAAAAGGTTCATGTATAAATTATAAATCAATAATGCATACAAATGCATATGCACGAGATTATATGATTTTGCGGACTGAGACGATGCAGTCGACATTTTCTGGCATTGATTGACAGTTGGACTGACTCGGAGTTTTTAGAGCAAGGCCATGGGATTGAATATTCAGATTATGCAGCTTTTTTATGCTAATCTCTTATGATTGTTTTTATTGATATTTCTGTGCATGTTAAGTATATTGGCAGAACCTCTTTGCTGGTCGTTGGTTCATGAAATTAGTTTTAAGGATTTTTATAAAAATCATCAACAGGCATATATTTAAGAAAACTGCTAAAACCTTCAAGCATTTAAGAAGCATGGTGTTTTTCCTTTTGAGTTTTTTTAATAAGATTATCTACAACATATGGAATTTTTTGTATTAAACTTAAATAGAATCTTTAAGAACATATGAAGAGATAGTTAATATTAAATAGTTCGATGAAGAGATTCTTGGTTTAAAAAATCAATCTTGCCTAATCTCCTGCATCACAAACTTCGGGATTATGTTTATTTTATTTGTTATTTGCCAAAATTAAGCCATTTGTCTTATCAATACTCATATTTTATATCATATTATATTTTACGTCAATACTTAAGTCGTAATTTAATAATCAATTCTATCAAATAGAGTGTAAATATTGCAATCTTGGTATATAATCTAGAATTCGTTTCGGGTGTTTTAAAGATGACTTTATTTATACACGAGCGTCAGGCCAGTTGACTGTCGAGTCCCTCGTCCGGCCGTCCCCCAGTTTTACAATATCGCTGCTTAGTTTAGCTGGAGTGAATAATTCCAGAATGCACACAGTATATCATAAATCCAACATCAAGGCATATCATATCATCATCAACACCATCTTCATCATCGTTGCATTTGTATATAAGGATAAAATAAAGATAAAAAGTATTCCTTCATCCCGCTTTAGCTAGATGTAATAAATTAGAAGAGAATGTAAACAAGCCGTCAGTAGTGATTATGGATTAGCGAACAGTAAATGGTTCCAGCCTCAACTTGCCACCTTATCTCTAAAAGCCATAACGAGCAAATTTTTAAAGTGGATTTAGTTTTTTGTATTCCCTACAGGGTATGCATATTGGTTAACCAACTTATTTCATTTCATTCAATAATTCTCGTCACATTTCACACCATATCATCTCACAACTCCATCAATAAAAAATAAATCCATGAAACAAAAAAGTCCTGTCTTTCTATCCTATATTCCATATTCCTTGCTCACATGCTTTTAAAATGGTCAGCCCTCTCCCTAATTCCTGTAAAACTGATTCTAGATCAACACTTTGTGAGTTTAATCCATTAAACAAATCACTTATGTTCGTTTTACCCTACTGATACTTCCCAGTCCCTATAAAATACTCCGACCGCAGATTTAATTGTCTATGCCTACAAATAAATAAACTAGCCAATAAAGTTGTAATCACTCAATTTCTTGAAAGTTGAATGCAAACTCATGGATGAAAGATTCTCAAGGATAGCAGCAAAAAGCCGGGCTCTATATTCATCAAGCAAAGCAATCATGTGCATTCTACAAATGTGCTCAAGAAGGGTTAAAAAACGACTCCAAGGATTCATACAAACAACTAACTATAAGTCATTCATTCAAGAACTCAGTAAAGGAGTCATCTCGGAGCTTCTTTCTTTCCGTTTTTTAAAACCCCCATTGAGAATTAGGTAGAGAGAGGCCCTAGAGGGTTGAAATACGGCCCTTGAGCCCCTTATACACCATACGAAAAAGGAAATCGACCCTGACGGCTGGACTTGAGTTTCTTGAAATGAATCATGGAATGTCAACCCTGACTACCCTGAGAAATGTTCAATGTGAATCCCACACTCTTCTTCAGTCTTGAGTCTTGAACAACAACACTTGAGAAGTCATCCCTTTCCTCAGTTTCCTCTCCGTAGATCTACATTTCCTACTCCTACTGACATCTTATAGTTTAGTTTGACTGTGAATTCAATGGCCCTGTGGGTCTGTGCATCTCTACCGCCTGGTGGAGCCTTTCGGAGTTTGCCGGTTGTGGCGAGAGATTCAAGCACTGAACACACTCTCTCTACTTTACACATTCAGAGTCAGCCATCATCTCGCACGCCGTCACATTTAGTGGATTGGATTGTGCCACAAGTTCATCAAAATGGGTAAGATTTCTACTTGCATTTTTTTGTTAGTTTCGAAAAAGTTTTCATTCTTGGCTAGTTAGGTTTATTAGAGATTATTGTGGGTGGATAGGTCAAGGTTGACGAGTTCAATCGAAGGTACAAGCAAGGTTGGTAATCGAAGGTGTGTGGAATAGAATTAGTGAAAATAAAATGTACAACATGGTTAAACCTGGCATGCGGTTTATGCCATAGCACATAGGCAATGCCATTGTTTCCTTTCCATTGCCTCGTAACTTACTTTAGTACCTTGTTAATGATGAGGGTAGGGTCAAGGGTCTTCAATGTATTAAAGAATGAAAGGAGCGATTTGGTAATTGTTTGTATTTGTCTTTAGGTATTTCCCGAGATCATTATCATAAACGCCGTTCGACCGGAGGTAAGCGGGCTCCAATTAGGAAGAAGAGGAAGTTCGAATTAGGACGACCTGCTGCCAACACTAAGGTTTGTTTGGGTTAATTATTTTAGTTATTCTTAAGATTTGATTTCGATTCAAGTTGAGAGTTTTGGAAGTATTAATAATCGTGGCCGTGCCCGTTGATATTGAAAGAGATGCAGGATATATTTTGGTATTTTAATGATGATTGAATCAGACTGAAGACTCATGTTGAGATATTCCATAGATTCACCTCTAACGTTCTGAAAGTGCTTAAATAAATTGTACATTAGTGTTATAGTTCGTTGGTATTTTTGTATCCAATTGCTTAAAATTTGTAATCTTTATGATTGATGTAGTTGGGACCCCGTCGAGTCCATACCGTAAGAACCCGAGGTGGAAACACAAAGTACAGGGCATTGAGGTTGGACACAGGAAATTTCTCCTGGGGATCAGAATGTAAGTTATTTTTCATTAACATTCAACTATAGCACACATGATGATAAAGCGTGTCAACTGATGTTTTATGAGAGATATCACAGTATTCATCCTACAGCGTTCTGAAGTCTAAAACAGAATTAGTTCTTCTGCCTATTTCAATTTTGAAAATTAAATGATGAAATTTGAATTCCAGGTTGCGCAAGAAAAACGCGTTGCATTGATGTCGTCTACAATGCTTCTAATAACGAATTGGTTCGTACCAAGACCCTCGTGAAGAACGCCATCGTCGTTATCGATGGTGCTCCTTTCAGACAGTGGTATGAGGCTCACTACGGAATTCCTTTGGGCCGCAAGAAGGGCAACAAGTTGGTAAGTTTTAGCTTGCTACTGTTCAATTGGTTATTTTATGAATATGTGTACATAGTAGTTGATTGATTGAATGTGAATAATTAGACTGAGGCTGAAGAAGCGATTTTAAACAAAAAAAGATCCAAGAAAGTTGACAAGAAGTTGAAGTTGAGGCAAAAGTTGTCCAAGGTAGACCCAGCCCTAGAAGAACAATTCCAAACGGGACGTGTTTTGGGTGAGTTATTTTTTAGTATATTCCTTGCCAAGTTCTTCATAAGATATTTCCTGTGATGACAAAGCAATCGCTATTTCTAGTGAGCGTTTTAACTACAGTCATAGTTACTCTGAGGGTTAAAGTTCTAAACGAATTTAGAAGAGTGAATTTGGACTGAGGGGTAATCATAGTTGGTTTTATTATTTCAGCTTGCGTTTCCAGTCGTCCCGGTCAAGTGGGAAGAGTGGATGGGTATATCTTAGAAGGCAAAGAATTGGAATTTTACATGAGGAAAATCAAGGCCAAGAAAGGGAAATAAGCGTATTGATAGGAACCAACGGTCTTTTATTTGAACTGTGGATATTTCTAATAAACTTGGGTTGATTTGAAAGATTAGTTGTTTAATTTCCATGTATTACCACAAGCAAACCATCTAGAATATTCCAGTTGAACAAATGCAATAAACGTAATGCATAATTTCGGTCCAGGAGGATAAACGCCATTTTCATTATCAATCATAAGTTAGATAGTTGCATCTGTTGCTCGTGTAACCAGTAAATAATTAGTAATGCTTCCATAATAGTGTATCAGCACGTGCATAGCACTCAAGCAACTATTTTTGTAATTGTTATATCTGACTCCTAATAGTAAATGTGTGGGGGATAAAAACGAATATGTCAGTCCCTTATGATAAGCTAATTGGTAGTTTAATTATGGTTCGTTTAGGTAAATTATTAGTTGTTTTCTCCTCAAAGGCAAATAATTTCATCTTGTTGTATAAAGTCATAATGTAGGACTTCTTACTAGAAGCATAACTAGCCGAGAGAAAGACGAGTATTTGTAGAAAGTTTAGTAAGTGTGGGTGGAATGCGTCAGTGTCATGGTGTTGATCATGTCTCCACTTCCTTTCATCTAATCCCATCTAAATTAGGAGTAAAATGAAAGATCAAACGAGTATACGTCACCAATGTTTGCATTTCATCAATAAGCTAGTTAGTATCTTTTGATTCCATTCATGAATGAAGTCCCCTTCTTAATGATCTCCGAAATTTATCGACTAACAGATTCAAGCTTTACAATACAAGCCATCGACAGAATCTTAAGATTGCATGCATCGAAGGATTTCAAGTACACCTTGCAGCCAATCTCGGCTGATAAATGAACAATCACCCAGGACAATCGGAAATAAGAGGTTGGACGTGACGAGTTGAATGGAAATCATGTGTCTTATTATCCTCTCATATTTTTATCTCTACGGACCAGACGATGAGCAAAAAAAGTTGCAGACGAAGCCATGAATTTGTTTTCAAGTCCTTTTCGTAGATCTGTTGGATCTCTGGTATCTGGTGCATGCAGGCAAAACAAGGCAAGAAATGTGCCCTGGCTTCCATTCGTAGCTCAACCGCAAGAACCGTAAGCACTGGGAAATATTATTACACCGATATAGCAAGGAAACCCTTCTTTGTACCGTTTTCATCCATCCAAGCCGAGTATATTACTTTCTGTTTTTGTTATGCTAAAAACGTGGGTTCATTAAGGTAAAAGTAGGGCCCTACGATGCTTTTTAATCGTCTATAGACGAGGATGAGATTATGCAGCATAGTATAGAACTTGGTAGTACGTACATCTCTAGGAGATCTGACTCCCTGGTATTCATAATATATCTTCCGTAGGTGAAAGTATATAATGGTGATGCGGGGAAAGTCATGCGTACAGTTCCCGAACACTACGTTCGTCATCATCCATTCACAAAAGTAAGTTAGGCTATACTTATCGAAAATGTGGCCGAGCTCTTAAAGACCGTGTGTTGTGACACTGGGAAAAGAGAGGCAGGGATTCTAAGGTTTTGTTGGATGACATGACATGACTCCTCACACGTTTAGTACTGCGGGCCGCCAGCCTGGCTCTCCTCTGCACCACTTTCCCCTCTCGTCTAAAGGTTGCTCTGGTGCTGACTGTTTCCATCCTTTTATTTCTACTTTCTACATGTTTAAGACCATGCTGAGTAGTAGATACGGATGCAGTCGATTCCACACACGTACAAGACTATATAGCTCTACTAGCCTCGCTGATAATAATATCATGATGGGCTGGGTTAGCCTATTGCTGGTGATGGATTCACCAAATGGTATACTGTGTGTTTATATATGGATGTGCGATGGGGGCTTCTTCTAATATATAACCTCCATTAGGGCTTTCTCTGGAATGGATGCTACTGCCTGGCTGGTTGCTGGTGCTGGTGCTCATGGCACACTCTTTCGTTTTGTTTGCTACGGTGTATATGTTGAATGCTGGCTGGCTTTCATGGCTCCTTTTACTTTTAGGTGAATCAAAAAGAGTGGTGGAAGTTGGAGTCCGTGTATGGCTTGGAGGATGTCGTGGAGAACGAGAGAATCGATACCGGACTGACGTCAGCACTTGATATACATAGATTTGAGCGTATAGGTAGAGGATATTCGGGAAGTAGGTGGGTAAGATATCCTAAAGCTACCCTCTGCACCGGGAGAAAGCGTAGTCACCCGGGTGAAAGCGGACCCTGGCCTCCGGGAGTGGAGAAAGCGAGTAAATCGTGGGCAGGGTGTGATCCCCATGATGTACGTATGTATCTAGGACCACCACTGCCACTGCTGCACCACTGAAAACTCACTGTCTGCGCAATATACGTAAATGTACGTGAGAGAGGATCCTGCAATATTCTCCCGACCCTATCTATCTGTGTAGAGAAGTGCTTCTGATGCATGGACAGAGATAGAGGATATGGGAGAAAGCGGTGTAGTGTATGGTGATGGTGGTGCTAGTGGTCCTTACTCAAGGGTCAGTAGCCAGTGTACATTGACAAAGGGGTGGTGGCTTCTATCAAACAAAAGCCACGTACAGGGTTATGGTCATTAGGACCCATAAAAGTAGATCAAAGTGTTCCGGATTAGTTGTCCGAGCGTAGACACCCTGATAAACATTTTTTAAACTCTATTCGCTGTTTTCTCTACCATCATCGAAAAAGAGTGACGTTGGCTCGGTGAAGAAGTGAAGGAGTATTCTTTTATAGAGAGAGAGTGTGTGATATGGTGCGGGAATGAAGTGGATAGAAGGGTATATCATCATCTACAATCTATGGGTAGCAAAGGGCACGAAGAGGTGACGAAAAAAATGAACCAAAATGGACGTCCTCTTGACCTGTTTTTAACCCTTGTAGTTTGAAAGCGTAAAAAGGTAGCTGTTGAAGCAAGCCCTGGAGGACCCTGTGGAACTCCACCTCGTACTCCAGCATCTTCTGAGTGAATACCGCAGTTTTATTGATTCACTACTCTCTCTCTCTCTCTCATATGCTATTGTGTGAACCATTCCTATTGATATCATCATCATCAGTACTTTCACTCAGGTTGATAACTACATTGAACACAGTTACTCGACCCCATTGCGTACACACATGGATCATGGGACGGTGTCCAGGAGACACGCTATCCTATAAAAGTGAACCCATACATCTGAGAAAGAAACTGGGCTGGTGAAAGAGAAATATTTGAAAAGAATTCATCAAACTTGGATTTTCTCTAAACTTTCACAAGTGGAGAAAGCTTATAGTGGACATTTCTCCCAATTTATTACAAATCCCATCCTTCAAATAGCTGAAGAAAAAAGTCTCAATACTTGACTCAGCTTTTTCTACTCTTCCCGTCCATATTGTTCTATTGCTAAGTTGGTGGAGCGAGACATAGGGATTGTTTATTTATTTTTATTTCTCTCAAATGGAAAGATGAAAGTACTTTGGTGAGGAAGAGCGTGGATCGTTCTTCAAGGTTCTCAGTGACTTTGAGTTGATCTCAATAAAGTTTCAAAATGTAGAAGAAGGATGTGAAAAATTTAATTGTGTTGGTTGACTCTATTTGAGAAAGTGGCCAAGAGAAAGGAGTTGTTGGTTACTATAAAGTAGGTTTAGCAGACTGTGTAGTAATGAAATTAAAACAATTCGTGGGGTGACTTGGGATGTGTTTGTTAAAAGTTGGGTCAGCATCACCGTGTTACCAATTTGATGATGAGAGGTAAGGTGGACAAAGGGTACTTAGTAGCCAAGCCAAAACGGACAGAGAAACCTCTCTCAACAAAACTAGATTATCCAGACAGTTGGCTTTACTGGTTATCTGTGCGGAGTGCTTTGGAGCCTGGTGTATTTGTAATTACTTCGTCCTTCTGCGGTAACCAACTTCCTACTTCCGTTTCTAATTGTTCCATTTACCATCAAGAGGAAGTCCTGGATCAAACAGGAGGAGATGATGAGTCTGGAATGAAAGGATGGCAAGCACTTCACACGTAACCTCCGATCTTCCTCCTATGCCTGATCTTTCACATCTTACTGAGGAAGAGAAGCAGATCATTCAAAATGTGATGCTGCGTCAGCAACTAGAAGAAGCCAAAGAGCATGAAATCGTGAGGTAAATTAATCCTATGATAAACAATCAATGGTTGAATAGCTTGGAGTTCACGGAAGGGACCTTATCAACTTTCTCGGTCGTTTAAGTCGAAAGTAATGGATTGATGTTACATTTTTTAGGAGAAAAGCGGACGAGGTCAAAATACTAGAGGATACAATAAGACAGAGAAGTGAGCAACAAAGAAAAGCCGGGCCCGGTCTGGATGCAACGTGTCAGTTGTGCCTGAAAACAAAATTTGCGGACGGTGTAGGTCATGTCTGTGCATACTGCGGAGTGAGGTGCTGTGCCCGATGCGGTGGAAAAGTTACCCTTCGTTCCAATAAAGTCATATGGGTTTGTATCCTATGCCGAAAAAAGCAAGAATTGCTCATAAAAACGGGCCAATGGATGACTCAGCCTCTGTTAGCTTCCACCCCGGAAAAAGAGAACCGAGGACCTCCAGGAAGGGGAATGAACAGTTCACGCTTCCCCCCGCCCCTCCAGCGTACTTCAAGTCTACAAGGTATTATCTACAAGCAGTTGTCATCGTGAGAAAGATCACATACACTTTCGAAGGCCTATGTTTAGGAAATAAATTTGCATGGAGAAAGTAAGTTTGAGAAAATGAGAGAGAGCACAAAATCTTCTCAGAGGAGTCTGCTGAATCATATAAAGGTCACTGGTTGGTCAGTGACCTTTTTATGATTCACCCAGGGCAAGCGAACGTGGACGCCCCTCTGAAAGCTGCCTCACAGACCTTGGGAAGACGTCTTGAATCCCAAGGTCCGGGCAGTACATTGGCCTCCTGAGCCACTGTTAGCTCCCACTTTCGACTACTTAATGGTCATCGACCCCCGCAATGTTGACATGAATGAGACAATAAAATGGATAACCATGAAGGGTGTGGTCATCTCTGTATCCTTTCTTCGGATTAGGAGGGTGCGATTTGACGCTTGACCCAAGGCCAAGGCCTGCCGGATTAAACGAGTGCCATTCGATGTTAGGGGCTGCGTGTAGCTTTGTTTCTCCAATTTTTGATTTAGCATCTCGAACTTCAGAACTTTCTGAGCGTCGCGTGTTCTTTCGAAACCTCTCAAAATAATATAAAAAAATAGTCATTCATCCTATGACTATTGGTCGATCAACCAGGTAGATAATTACCTGAATAAAGACCTCAGGGGTCTCTTGTTGTTTGATTTTACAGGCTTTATCTTTAATATCCCAAGCCAAGATTTTTAATTGTGCCTTCACGACGTTTTCTTAGCTATAATAGATGCGTTTCGACCTTGACTCTTTGCATTTTTGTGGTACTCTGAAGGCTGCGGTTGTTTACACTTCCCTATATGCCACAGACCTTCTTTTTTTTCTCATTCTTGACTTTCTCCAGCACAGAGATTAAATTGTATTTCGATATGGCTTCGGGAAAGTCATTAGGATCAATGGTTATGCAGAGATAAACATATTTATTGGCTTCAGTAAATCTAGATGCTTGATCGGTTTTTTCATATCCACTGAATACAATTTAATCTCCTTGTGCGGCATGGCATCAGATTTATGAATTTACTGCTGTACGAGTTCATATTTCTCTGCCCTACTTCAGTACTGTAAATAATAATTACCCTGCCTGTATGAGTACTGACAGAAATCAACCAGCTAAATTTACCACCAGTAATTTACAGTTCGAAATCCAAAGTATGATCTCTACTCATATGATCGTTGGCCGATCCTATCATGGGGAAAAAATCTCCAAAAACTGGGCATAAATAGGTCGTTTGTCTTTTTCTTTTTGATCGTAGGAAATTGCAATTCCTTTGTCTCTCTCTTTCTGTGTATCAGTTTTTGTATTGTCTTTCTCGCGAGATTCGATGGACCTCCAGCTTTACCACTTTTCCCGAGCTTTCCATTTTCATTTTTATTCAATTTTAATACTTCCTTCGATTACATCCTGTTGGAGGTTTAAAATTCCTGTAAACTGAGTTATAATATAATGCCTTGGTTGAGGTAAAACTCGTAAAACAACGTACTTATCAATATTGACTTTTATTAATTCTCTGTTGTCACCTGGTCATCTTCAATTCCTCTCTTGCTCGATACAATATAAATATATTTAATTATTAGATTTTAAAGAGCATAAAACATTTTAAAAACACTTACCATAACTTAAAAAATAACTTGAAATAACAGAGAAAATATTCTGAGAAAAGAGAATCGGGGAAAGCTTTCTCTCTCCGGAGGAAGTGAAAGTTGAAAAGCATTTGCCCCGTTTCGTGTACAACATTTTAATTTTTTTGGATTGCTATGCGTGTGAATTTTGAAACAATTTTATTTAAAATTTAGACAAAAGTCTCCAAAATCAGGGAAGGGAACTTCCCAACCCTCAGCTAAGAAGACAATACAGTCAAGAGAATCGGCTCCCTACTTCCATGATTCCGACACATCACCACATGCAAAGGAGGGCCTCGGCCTCCGAACCCGAAGATTATTATCCCCATCATTACAGAGACTTTGGATCTGAATACGGTGCTCCACCACCACCTGCCCCTTCGCATCCACCGTCTCACTACGCCTCTCACCAACTGACCTCTCATCCCATATACTCCTCGACTTCGACCGGAATTGGGCCTCCTCCACCCCAGCCGCCTCCGGCAGACTGGACCTACGAACAACCGGCTCGTCATCTCCCCAAGACATCTCAGTCAGTCATGCACTCCAGCTCATCCCAACCCCATGCCAGCGGTAGCAGTAGACTGGGTGTTGCAGCCTCCAAAGGGGTAGGTAGCAGTACAGGAGGTCAAAGGTCTTTAAGCTCTTCAGAAGAGGAGCTCCGGTCCACTCCGGACTATACCTCTGGAGATGAGTTGGATCCCAGACATCATCATCATATGGGACCATCTACTCATCTACAGCAGACCTCTGTTTACCTTCACCACCACGCGCCTGTGGAGCCTGAGGGGCTAAGCTCGTTAACTAAGGGTGCGTATGACGGTGCTAAAACTATTAGTGGTCCTAGTAGTGTAATTGGTGGAACTAATTTAAGTCAAGTAAGTGGTAGTTATCATCGGTATCATCATAACACAGCTCCTCCTGAAAGACGGCGAGGCTATACGGATAGGAGACAAAAGAAGACGGTGCGCTTCGATTCCGATGATTTCGTCGGAGTTGAAGGATCGGGTGTTGTAGGAGCTGAAGATGAGTGGTTTTCTTGGGATCAAACTTCTGCTGAACGGCAGGGTTCACAAGACTCTACTACTAAGGACTCTGGCATTGATACTTGTTCCAATTTTACTTCCAGTGAAGACTCCAATCGCGAACTCGTTCATACCAAGGTACAGATTGGGTGCTTCAATTATGACAAAAGTGTAGCAATAAGTCTTAGGGGATGTAAACAATGGTTTTATCAGGCATTGATTTTGAATCTGATTTTTTTTCAGCATCCTGTGTCTTGGCGGCCAAATAGTGACGGAACTAAATTGATAGGGCATATGATACTAAAGAAAGATCTCAGAGAAAGCACAGGCTCCTCGGCACATATCTTAGGACTCAAGGTTACCGGCGGAATGACGATGGAAAGCGGTAGATTGGGTGCGATTGTGGAGAAAGTCAAAGAAGGTTCTATAGCAGATGTAGTAGGTAGAGTACAACCTGGAGACGAAGTCATAGAATGGAATGGAAGGTATGAATTGCTTAAAACAAAATAAAAAATCAGTCAAATAATCTATTTTTTTACACATCAAATTAAAAGTATATAAAAAATGGTGTGCTTTAATTTATTCCAGGGGATTGATGGACAAAACGTTTGATGAAGTTCATGAAATAATAGCAGATTCCAAGTTGGATCCACAAGTTGAGTTAGTTGTTTCGAGGCCAATTGGCCGAAGAATCAGCAGCACCTCGGCGAGTGCAAAAAGCTACCTCAGTATTCGTAAAGACTATAGACGACCAAGTGTAACGGTGACGAGTCCCACGTCTCCAGATCCAAGAAACTCTCGTTTTGGACCAGCAGATCAAGGAAAACTCCAACTGAAAATCTGGTTTGATCCTGTGGGTCATCAATTGACTGTCACAGTCATAAGTGAGTTGTGATGCTACGAAACCAACCTGACATAACTACCTGAGACTAGATGATCTTTTAGAATGCTAGAATAAGAGGTCAGTCAGCGCAGTTGAATATGCATAGAACGGTATCCAAAATCTTTAATTTACTTAAGTAAGTTACATATACATCAGCTTTACAACTTGAAGAATGACTTTCGTTTCGCTTTAATCGGTAGAAGGCTTTTCTGAATTCTCGACCAGTTTTGAAGATAAATATCTCATTCATTAATTCAATATCTAAGAATTCGCCAAAGTGACTATATTTCATAGCGAGAGGCTTAATTAATAGGATATATCTGACGAAATTTAAGTCCAAAATGAGAAGCTATGATGGTGGTCAAGTGTCCATTAGTTTATGTTCGGACTCCAGTTTCACTGTCTCAACAGTTTAGTTCTAAAACGGAAGGTTTTGTCTTCAGCTTGATTAATCTTCATTCTCCTGTTCATCTTTACTATGAAACTTTAATATGAAATAAGTGAAGGGATAAAGCTTGTTCAGTTCTTTATCATTAATTCGTACAGGCTTCACGTTCATCTGCTCGAACATATAATCCAAATTCATTTGATCGAAGAATCTAAAAGACTTTTTCAAATTTAGCCATCCCAAAACATGTCCCCCGAAAAAAATCCTAACTTTAAAAAGTTATGTCAAAGTCCTAAGTCACACCACCACAAAGAAAAAATCAAAATGTTAGCTTATCTAATCCACAATAAGTATGTTTAAAAAATGTTTGAATGTAACACGGAAAAATGCGTGTGAAAACCGGAATTTCGATTGCTCCTCCTTTTCCTCGTTTCAGTTCTTTCTCTCCATTTTTATTTTTCATCAGTAAAGTTTTTGGTCATCAGGGCTTTATTTCCTGATCTCAAGTCTCAGGTGGTTGTGTATCGATTGCTTCGTTTTGTCTCATTTATTAACTTGAAGCGTTTATTAATCTAGGTGCTTGTGACCTTCCTTCTTCAAGACATGGTCTACCAAACCCCTTCGCCAAATTGTGCCTCCTTCCTGATAGAAGGTTTTGTATTTTATTTAAATAAACACTAATTTCTGTACGATATTGAAATGAAATTCTAACTGCCGATTTTTCTGTATGTTTTTAGCGAGAAATGGAAGCGGAGATCCAGAACGTTGCAACAAACGCGTGATCCTATTTGGAATCAAACCTGTGTGTTCGCACCGATTCGCCTGTCCGAAATTAGAACTCGAATCCTACAAGTAACGATATGGGACTGTGATCGTACTGGAAAGTGCGACTATCTTGGTGAAGCCTCAATCGAACTGTCAACTCACCCATTAGACGACGAAGCGGAGTGGCACTTCCTTACCTGGGATGTAAGTCACGATAGGAGTCTATCCATATTATGTCTAAAAAGGAAATTCTGAAAATCTCATAAGTGCTTTTGCTATTCAAAGTCTCTTGTGTTCTGTAGTTTCTTAGCACACTTGATAACTTAGCGAAATATTTGACTAGAGACAACAATTATCGACGGCAAGGACGATAATGCTGATGTAGGCTTAGAGCTAAACAAATTAGATTGTAGAGTGAAAGACAACTTTTTACTGGGGGTGAAAGTAGAAGAGAAATTCCCCGTTAAATTAGCTGATTATCTGTGTATGTTTTTGCGTAGCGGAAGTCGAGCTTGTTCATAGATACAGAGACATCTATTATGCCATCCTCGACGGAACATCTTTCGCCCCCGAGTACCACTTCCCGTCTCTCTGATTCCGACACATCTGAGTTTGATGCTGAGAGACGTCTCGAAATTGCTTCCATTTCCAGTTCCTCTAGGTGAGCCAATGTACCTTAAAGACTATCCAATTAGATCATCTGACTCACACAACCCTTGCTTCTAATTTCTCCCTTAGTCCACCTCCTGATGACTTGACCGGTGACCGAAGGACATCACGCCGTGACCTAAGTCCACTAAGCCGTCGGGTAACAGACTCCGAATCATACTCAATGACACATCCTCGAGCAGAATCGTTAGCATCATCAGGTCGTCGTTCTCTTTCGGCCACTTCACAGCCCCAATTTCGTTCGAAAAGTCCTCCACGCCGAGCATATTCTCCGGTTAGGAATGATTCAAGTGACTTTATTACATCCCAACATCCACAAAGAGTTCATCGATCTGCCACAGCAACTCCTCAAGGCTCTCCTAAGAAACGACAGCTGCCTATTGTCCCCCCTGCGAGAGAGAGACTGTCACAAGTAATTTACTCTGAAATCAATCTTCTCTTAATTTAACTATGATTAGATTCCCCTTATTTAATTTTCCAACCCTTCTCTTCTACTTTGACTTACTTATACCCTCTGGTACGTTTCCTTTTATCCTAACTAGGAAATCGATGAGCGAGCCCGGGCTATTAAAGCAAGGATGCGGTCATCACTCTCAGCCTCATCATCCTACTCTTCCAGAGGACCCAGTATTGAAAACGAAGGATCCGTCAGGTCCAACCGTGGACTTTCTCCTGACCGGGAATGGGCGGATTCTGATCTCGAAAGTGTCACCAGTGCCTTCTCTACCCAGAGTGAAAATCCTAATCGACTTAGGTAAGAAAATACCTTTGACTACCACTTAGATTCAATAATAAGCTCATCTCTCCCAACGTTGACACTATATTACAACAGCCCCTCTTATAAACGTCACAATACTCTTAATGCATGCTCAATTTTATGTTCAACAAACTTTTTAGCAAGGACAGGTCCCAACTCTCCCTTGACTTGAACCTTCGTGAATATGACTTTCCAGTCCGTGACACTAGTAGAAAAATAAATGCTGAAAATTCCCTTGCCCCACCATGCTATAGAGTCAACTTTCGTAATCATAGCCTTCCCGACGGAGATAATGCTTACAGTCCCACTATTTCATTTGATGTTGAAACCCCAAGAGCTTATAGTAGGAGCTTTAACAACGAGACTTATACCACTGACGTACTTTCACCAGAGTCTCGTCGAAATATGTATCAGAGAAGTAGATTCACTCATAATTTGTATAAGGCTGAGGAATACGTCAAGAGAACAAATGTACGAAGACTTAGCAAAGATTTGACGGAGACGATCGATTCAATCAGAGAAATTATTAAAGATGTCACAAATCGGTTGAAACATACCCATTCTGACGACTCCTCGCTCAATATTCCTTATATAATTCAGCCAAATCAGAGTCAATCTGAAAATGGAAAGACTAAGGCTAGTTCTAGTTGTGATGTTTCGTCCAGAAAAGCTACGCCCTCCTGCTTGAGACAAAAAGCTGTTGTTGAGCATGAGAAAGTCGTAAAACGAGAAAGAAGTGACAGGCAGGTGCCAGGTACTAGTGACAGTGACATTGCGAAAAAACCACAAAATGACAGCATTTTAAGCCTAAAGAAAGAAGTGAGCAGTGATAGACAATTATTGCTCCCGCAGTCTAACTTGGAAGAACCTTCAGACCTCTCGAGTGAAAGTAGCCTCTCCAGTGAACCTAAAAGCCTTAGAGAACTAGATCTTGAAAAGAGAACAAAAAAGACAAAAAAATCTCTTAAAGTTCAGGAATCTGAGAAGCCTTCTAAAGGTTCTCATTCTAAATCTAAACTGTCTAAAGATCATGTATCCAGCCAAAATATCAAAGGCTCGATTAGTTGCAGTAGTAAGTTGAATACCGCAACTGGTAATAAATCCATGCCGTCTGAAGAGACCCTATCCGGTAGGCCGGATTCAAGTTGTAAAAATAAATCTGTCAAGACAGATGATTCTTTGCACGCACCTAGTTCCAAATCCCAAGAAAATAGCAGAACTAGACATAAGAAGTCATCAATGAGTAGTAATAGTAATCCTGGTGCTTCTGTTGATGTTGAGGTTGAAGTAACTAGAGGTGGTAATTGTAGCCCTGATCGTGATAATTGTAGTGAGTACGCCTTGCGACATCCCAAACGGAATCTGGGCACCCGAAGTCTCTCGTCGGACACGGCCCCTGAGGAGAAAGCTGGTGAGTTCAAATTCAGGTCTAATCTTTCCTCCTTGTAGTCCCTTGAGAAATCATGCAGAATATATATTTATAAGCTATTTTGCCACCTTGAGCGTACGTAACGCGAGTTGAATAAGGTATGGGTTCGTGTATAATTTGCGTGTAATTGAATTACAGACGGTAGTTTGAGTGACACGGCAGTGAATTTGACACCTGGTAGTTTAGAACGACCCCGAGGTCACCGAGTGGGCGGAGGTCCTCAGAGACTGATGGCCCAGAATATGTCTGGCTTGGGTAAAAAATCCAGCTCTACCTCCCAGTTATCAGCAACCGGTATGATTAGAGCTTTTACTGAATTTCCGCTTAGTGCAGTTCACTAATTTGTTTCCCAATTTGTTTCAAATTATAATTACCATTTTTACAACATCTCTCACACACCTTCACATACAGTTTCAAGAGAGAAGCTTTTGTAGGGAAAGCATATTTACTGCAGTTGATAGTAGTGGCTTCTATTATGATTGAATTCAGTTTCATTTGAATCAACAACTATGAATAAGATATTATATACCACTCTGTATATACCTATCCTAATTAGTTTATTTTCTTATGAAAAAAAACAAATGATTGGAATTTGAAATACCGTGGGTTTAGGGCGAAAGAGACGCTTAGGTTTTGGTCGTAGCAAAGCTGGCATAGGAATCCATCGGAGCGAGGAGGTTTTACCCGACGATCTAAGGCTGGCCGTAAGCCAAATGGGATCCTCCATTTCTTCTGAAGACATGTCCGCCTCTCAAGATACTTCCGACAGGTATATCCACAACATCCAACAAGCCAGACCTTACCTGTCTCCTCTCTGAAATTCCAACTCTCCTCAACCACTTTCCCATCCTTCCTGGTACAACGGCAAAAAAAGACATAAATACTTCAACAATAGCCTTAATCTGAAGAGAGAAAAATTCTAAATAAATTAGGCCCTCAGACATGTGTCATAATAATATGTACAGTCGTCAATCCTTGAGTCCTAGGACGGTGTTATAAATCGACTTTCCCCTGACAGGCGACTCTTGGACAGGTGAACGTTGCACTCCCACTTGACTGAGCCAAGAACTGCATATAAACAAGTTGAGCCAAGTATATATCAAGTCAGATGGAGGAGGTCAAGCCATTCATCACTCATAATAGTCATAATAGTACAATGCATTTCAAGGCATCTATATAGATGAAAGGAAAGGGTTAAATTGCTAGAAGGGCCGACAAGGAGCCTCCTGTCACCTCCATAAAAACCCAGGCACCAGGGCACTATCATCGTCCCACTGTCATAATGTCATTATTGAGTAGGAAGCCATCAGCGCAGCACTTATAGGCATGTAGCTGTCCACGAATTCCTCTCGTCCATTGTTTGGAAAAGTCTTCCAGTTTCTCTATCTGTATCAATTGAGCATTATATTATTATTACTAGTGTCAATAAAAGTATATATATATTAGTTTGACTCTTTTTGTTCAGTTCGTTCTACTCTTGAGTTCTTTGTGTCTTTGTCCACAATTTGCTTCCTCGTTGTGTTGTCTATGTATCTTTTTTGTGTGCGAATCTAAATCTAAACAATATAGCAAACAAAAATCTAAAATATTAATTGGGAGAAGAGTAGCAAAAAAATTGATGGAATGTGGTTGTGGATGGAATGGGCTTAGATGGGGAATTGTCGTCGGGAAGACGGTTGGTGAAACAGACTTCAAAGGAGTCCACAGACGGAAGTGTTGCTTCCATTTCTTCAGAAGGATCAACGTGAGACACGCATAAATGTCATGTCATACAGATTTAATGGCCTTATGGATGAAATTAATGTTCCTCTTGCATGCTCGCTCACATTTTATGTACAACCTTTTCTGTCTCTATATCATATTATGTGCTGTGTGGATTTATACTTGTACTTTCTTAACAGTCCTTGTTGTGTGTGGCACAATTTCTTGGTTGCTCTGGATGTGAAAGTCACTATTTCTCACGAGTCACGATGGACAGTGGTGGTGGTGGTGGTGGTGGTCGAGGAATTGCTTATACATTTATTATCCCTCTCTTAATTTCTCCCTTCCATTATTCTCTATCCATAGGAACTCATGATTGCGATATTGGATTTCCTTTCCCCGACCAGAACTCAACCCTTTTTAATGGCAAAAGGCCGATTTAGATTTACTTTCCCTGGTCAAAGCCACAACCAGTATATGTATGTAAGGGAAAGGTATTGTATATGTTCCTCTTTGTTTTGTAGGTAAAAAGTAAGGGGAATAATCCTATTGGTCATGGTCATGTTGTCTCTTTTCATGGCCTATTTAATGTCATACATATTTGACCAAATTAGATTGAACGGTGTGTGTGGATTTAGCTTCTTTCGATTTGGGTGGTAGAGACTGAACTGTGGGTTTGGAGGTTTCAAATTAATAGTTAAAATTCAATAATTATGAACGAGAACTGTTTGTAGAGGGGTTTAACAAAAATAATCTATTTCTGTCTTCTCAACCATTTCCTTTCTCATTACATTTTGGGAAAGTTTTCTTTGGGATTTTGGGATGTTCTTTCGATACTTGTCGTAGAATCGATCGATTTTTGACACTGTTACCTCCACCACCACCACCACCATATGTTTCTTCATCGTCTCTGCATTTCAAATACTTTTGAAAATAATTTTACTTCTAATGTGTACTTATGTTCCAATATAGCAATATAGATCGTTGTTCAGCTTTCTCTTACTGTGTTTTGTCCTTAATTTGTTTGATGTTTTTTGTTTCTATTTTGTTTTTCTTGTGAGACTTGTCACGTCTATTTTTAATTTGTCATAGAATTACCTAGAGAATGGAAAATGGACTTGATTAGCATAGCAATGCAGACCTATCCTCCTAGATTACGAAACGAACAGATCATATGACTTTGTTTCGGACTATCTATCTGTCTATGCATTTCTTCTTGCTACTTATTTCTTTCCTATCATTTTGAGTCTATACCAGCACCTCTGTAAAAAAAACCTATTCAAAACTGGCCACTTCACTATGATTAATGCATTTGTAGCCACTTGATAACCTATATAATCATTCCAAAAAAATACTCAACAAACTCACCTAGAAGTGAAAAGTCTTAATTTCGCTCTCTGACTTTCTCTCACGTTCACTCGCATCATTTGAAAAGAAACAAGTACAAATTTCCTGACAAGTTTTGATTACCTTTCATACTATTATGACACTATAACTAATCACAATCACTTTGAAACGTTGAATGACTTGAGATAATATTAATAATACCAGTGTGTACCTTCTCTCGCTATCTAACCACTCTATCCAAACTTATAAACCCTCTGTGACCGATTTCTCACTATTAACTAACCCAAGTCCTGAGGAAACTCTCAAAATATTGAAGAAACTGACTGTAAATGTCAAGCCAATCCTATTCATTGCAACCCTTGTCGACTCCACCCCCTCTTTAAATAAATTTTGCTTATTTAACAAGTCTGATTGTATTTGAGTGAAGTTTAGTTGTGAAGAGATTCACTTCTATAGTTCTTTTTACATGTCGTGTGGCTTATGTTATTTAGAACAGATGAGGAATGTTTTTTTGCTAATATATTTTATGCTTAATGGATGTACAGCAGTTGGATGCCTCGACTGGTTGGTACTGCTGGGGAAGGTGGTCACATCACCGATTTCATTGAGGGTCTGGGACCAGGTAAAAAATAACGATAATACCATGTATTGAAGAGTAAATGCTTAATATCAAGATGTGTTTTTATTCATATTTTTATATTTCATATATTTCAGGTCAACTAGTTGGGAGACAAGTATTAGCATCACCGACATTAGGTGACATTCAGCTCAGCCTCTGTGATAGGAAGGGAAATCTAGAAGTGGAAGTCATACGGGCCAGGTCATTGCAGGCCAAAACTGGATCCAAAGTGAGGGGATTTTTGAAGTGACATTGTCTTATCCTAGTGTCAGAGTTTCTTAAATGATGTATGTTTTTTTAAATTGTAGATTACACCTGCGCCTTATGTAAAAGTCTACCTTGTCAAGGGGAAAAAATGTGTAGCAAAAGCCAAAACAGGAATCCCCAGAAGAACACTAGACCCTCTTTATCAACAGCAATTAGTTTTCAGGGAGAAATACCAAGGCTGTATACTACAGGTATGTACAAATTTGCATATTTAAAAAAATACACAATGAAATAGCATTTTGTGGGCCTGGGTAACTGTTTGATTAATTTCAAATATAGGTAACTGTATGGGGCGATTATGGTCGCATAGAAGGACGAAAGATCTTCATGGGGGTAGCACAAATCATGCTGGATGATCTCGATTTATCTAATATCGTTATAGGGTGGTACAAGCTATTCGGAACTTCATCATTGGTGAGTTAATTTGATTAAATTCATTTGTAAGAGTATTATGCTACGCAGATGGATGAATTATGGATGGATGGATTGTTTTTCAGATCTGAGATCTGATGGAATAATGTACCAATGCAATGAAGAGCCATTATTTCCCGAAAAATCTTTTGGCAACATTCGAAAAAGGTGTTTAAATCGGCCTTTGACGAGGCCGGAAAGCGATTAAGATCCTGTGGATCAAGAGTCCCTTTCGTATTTGACTTCCTCTGGAACGTTAAGTTTCGTAGAATCGTAGACATTACATATTAGGCCCGTAAGGACACAACTATGTACTATGCATGATGATACATTCCCCGGAATTGGAAAAGATGTTCGTTTGCTTTGTCAAAGTGCTAGACATTGTGTATGTAAATAGTATCTCTCTCATGTGAACCAAAATCACTCCAATGACAAATACTACAGTATATCCGTGTCCAATAATTTTTCTGATATAAGATATACTGCTGAATTGAATAGTCACTGAAGAAGTATTCCTACTCGAAAGCCTCAATCTCCACTAGGTCTTCTTAAATTTAGCTTTTCCTATCGTACATTGTAATATCGTATCATATCTCAGAAACATACGTATTACCTAAGATGTCGTTTTTTGAGAATAAATTAATCGTCTAATGATGTGGGAGTGCAATGGACTGGCAGACTACGTAGGAAATCGACCAAATGAACTTCCAGAACGCAAATCCAGCCCTGAATACTGTAAAGACATTTTCTACTACTGAACCTTAATCTGATAAAAACTTTTATCAATCGTCAATGATGATGAATGAGGAGCCAGTGGAATGCATTGTTGTTCGATAAGCAGGTTTAATGGATATTTACAGAGTTCATAGGACGGCTTGTAATTCATAAGTTTAGGTTTTTTAACGGATAAACATGACCAGTAAGGATTTTTAATCCTAACAACGCTTAAATATTATTAGTAGTATGGCTTGTACTCTTTTACTTGATTAAATCTACCTGAGTTACAATACACCTTTCGTACCTCCGGTAGGCATATTATGTAAGGACAGAATCTCTTAAGAAGGGCTGCCTGGGTCAGTATTCCATGTTTCGGGACTATTGACTCTAATCAGACCATTACAATATACAATAGAAACCTTTTAAAAAACTGCAACAATCAACATGTTCTGTACGTGATCAGTAAATACCTTTTATTATTAGCGAATTTTCAATCGTGGATATTACAGTGTGATTTATTATCAAGGTATCGTCATTAATTATATATTTGTTATGAGTCATGGCGTATTTATAATCTGTGCGTCAGGCCCCCGCATTTATATTAGATAGGATGCAGAACACATATAGGACTATGCGATTGACGCTTCTGATTGTAAGTCATAAACGCTACTGGTTGATAAGTATTATTACAATTAAAGTTGACCTAATGATTGTATTATGGAAAATTTATTGTGTCAGCGTGGGTAGTATTAAATTCTATCGCGATTAAACGGATATTCTTTTGTTGTAATGAAAACTATATTTATCAGCCTTACATTCCATTCATTGCATTTTCATACAACCATATGATCTTTCAACGCCTTACTTTACACCCTTACTTTGTTACATAATCTATATAATTTCAATTTCATTTTGCAAGACGGAAAAGCATTTCATTCAGGTCCCTTGCGTAAATCCGAAAATCATTATAGGGCAAGCGTTATAGTCGTAGGTATTACAATTTTGATAGACCTACATCTAATTCTTTACCAATTCTTCTTAGAAAAACTTAGATTGTACAGATGATGCAGATGCAATAATTTGATTGTGTATTTATTTCAGCATAAAATATAGCCTCAGGACAATTGCAGTTGCGGTTATGCAACAATTTGGGTTTTTTTAAAAAGTTATTCCAGGGGATTTGAGATTTTCGCAATTAAATTAAATTATTCTATTTAAAAACTAATAATCTTTCAGAAGTAGAAAAGATAACAATGGATGAAGTAAAATTCAATTCCAAATTCCATTCCACAAGTAAAATAAGTTGGAACAATTGAAATAGCAAAATATTATATTTTCATTTAAGCCCGAACAATTTTATTTTTGAGCTCATAAATGGCCACCGAGTCCCCAGCCTTTTCATCATAGTCAGCCCAGTCCGGTTCAGTCAAGTCAACATTTTCAAAAACGGTTGATGAGTTTAAGGCTTTAACTGTCCACCCTACCTGGAGAAATAAAATATTAAATTAATTAACTAAGCTGTCATAATTTTTTTTCATTTAAGTTCTGGTAATACCAAACTATCACGGCTATACTTACTCTAAAATCGAATTCCGCTACTTCCATACCCCTTCCTTCGAAAACCACAATAGTCTGGAAGTTCTCAGCCTTGTCTTCATCGTAAAGATAAGGCTTAACTGAGTCTTCCAAGATTGAAAGCGAGATCTCTCTCTGACACCCTTTGCATTTGACCTTCATATGAACTTCGGACTTTCCTGTTCGACCTTCGTACGTTTCCCCTAGGGAAACATATTGCCATTTGTCACTCACCTCTCCACAATTTGTACATCGCGTCTTAATATGGTATCGGAAATCTTCTCCACAAACTTCGAGCTTCTCGATGTTCTCAAGGCGAGCTGATATCTGTAGCCCTAGCTTTACCATTTTTCAAGTTTACAGCAGCAGCAGTTTCTAAACCCCGTCACAAAATAAATCGTCCATGTTTATCTACATTTTTTAATTATTTTAAATACATATTAATATAACTTATGTCCAAGCCCAATGCAGAATACTTTCTGCGTCCCATCATGACATGCTAACTAATGACCCCAATGTGTACATGACCCCGAACGTGGCGTAATTAGCTAGGACATCCATGTGAAAGATTATGAAACTACCAATTAACTGTTGAGTTTCAATTAAACAATTAAAGTAACTTACCTTTATAACAATGACTGGACCGGACTGGACTGGGTTCGAATTTTTATTATTAGTTGGTGTTGATATCTTTCCCCACATCCCGCTCTACTTGAGGCGGGGATTCTCCGTTGATTTGAGACAAAATTCATTTCCAGTTTCGAGATCCTTTAAAACTCAAATTCAATGTATCCCTTAAATTTAAAACATAACATTTACACACTTCCTGACCCACTAATCAATATTGGAACGTCAAGATCATGAGGTTCTGAACACTGGACTCTCTTAAAATGGCTGGGTTAAGTACATTGGACCCTACCTCACTCCTCAAAGTTCAACAAGGGGAACCACCAACACCTTTGACAACTTCAACGATATCCAGCTCAAAAACTAAAGGCACGGGTGATGGGGGTGGAACACCGACGATTAATCTAGGGGATTTCGCCTCTCTTTTGAATCCTAAGAACGTGGAGAATTGCATTTGCTGTAACACGAGCCTGCTGACCTGTACCCCTCCTGCCTTTCTCTTCGAGAAGAAGTCCGAGATCCTCAAATCGTTTTGTGATATCCTCAATCTTTCTTGCTCCCCGAGTTGCAATAATGGTGAACAGGAATCGGAAGGGTTGGACTTCCCCTTTTGCTTCTATTGTACTAACCACAAAATTATTAAGCTGACCAAGGTGTACGAAAGGCTACTACTTGTGCAGTCTCATTTTGATCAACTGAAGGAGGCTATCATGAAGGACATCCTCAGAGTCTTTATTGGGAATATAGTCCTGGAGAAAAAGATTCCACTGAAGGTTGTAAGAGAAACACGAGTGTTTGACAGGATGTTTAATTGTAAGTAATTAAATAATAGTAACTAGAAACTACTTTCACTCCGAGGGTTAATTTGGCTAATACTAAATTCCTGATTTATGTTAAGTATTCAAGCGACATGGAGAAAGGAAAACAGTAAATGGTGTGGAGAAAGCTGTTCAGACTGAAGGACCAGCATCACAATTTGTTGCTTCTTCCGTAACTCCGCCCGTGGCTCAGGTTATTGAAGTTGCAGCTAGTAGTTGGAAACGAAGAAGGCGAAATCCAAGACAGTCTGAATCTCAAGTGAAGGATACCAGTTTCGATAGAAGCTCTTCATTAAATCCAGCTCAAGTTGAACCAGTTCAGTATTCACCGGTTAAGCAGTCAACAAATCCACCCTCAAATATTCCGATGGCGATATCATCGGGAGAAAGTTCCTGTGCCTTTGGTACCCCTCCCGGTCTTCCCTTTCCTCTTCCACTTGTAACCAACGAACCCATACCATTTCATGAAACTTTTCCTATTGACGAGTCTGTATCGTTCGAAAATGCCATGAACGGGGTTATGTTTATGTTGGATGAAAATGGACTGATGGAGCTGGAAAATGGTTTTGCTGGGATTGATTTTCCTCAAAGTTTCGACACCAAAGATAACTTAAACACGAACGGCCTCTCGACTATCGACCAATCCACCCTCAGTGATGAATTCAATAGTGTTTTAGGTCTTATGGAGGGACTGGATACGGACGGAAGTTTTTCTCTTGAAGTTGAAATTCCTCAGTACGATACAGAACTAACAGAACTAATTGTTGGAAGAAAGTCTAGTCCGCAGGAATCGTCCTGTCTTCCAGAAGAATTTAGTACTAATGAAGAACATATCGTGATGAAGTTTAGTAATCAAGATGGGGTCCGCTCAAGTAAAAGAAAAATCAAAGTGAAATGCGAAGTGTGTTTTAAAGTGATTAGTAAAGAATGTCTGAAACTCCACATGGAGAAAATCCACGGAGGTAAGTAATCGTAGTTAATCAAAATATCAAACACGAATGCATCGGATATATATATTAGGTTAACATACTGCTCGTTTTAAACCGTGATATTTTGTTCAACAATTTTTTAGATGAAAAGCCACATAAATGCCGAGGTTGTGATAAGAGATTTGCCAGGTTAAACAATAATTATTATATCAAGATTTTCTAGCACAACTAGTAATATGACTGAAGTCACACCTTTTAGAGGAAATTCGTCTGATTCATTTTTTAATTCCACTTTGAATCCTCAGGAGAGATCATCATGTTCAGCACGAAGAGAGACACATTATTAACTCAAAAAGAATATACTTTTGTCATCGCTGTGGAAAAGATGACCAGGGGGACAAGATTTCTGGAAAAACCACTTATATCGGCCACTGTATAAAAACGCATGGCATTGAAGACGACGTTGTCGAGTTTTTTTATTTTTGTGATGCAGATGAATGCTTGGAGTCATTTAAAATCCGCGACGACTACTTAGAACACTTAGAGACTCATTGGATTTCAGGGATTGCGTTGAAATGTTCAATTTGTGAAAAACCCTATGCAGGTATGGATCTGTTTTATCTTGATGAGGGGATATTTGATTTAATATTAAAATAACTTTTCGGATCCATAGATAGAAAGCGTTTAGAAGCCCATGAAGAACAAGCTCATCGGAGTAGTGAAGCATATTATAATTGCCAATTCTGTTACATGGGATTTGAGGAAGAAAGTGATTTTTCTCGTCATATCATGTTTCATAAAGTTAAGATTCCTGAAGAGCGAACTCATTCCTGTGAAATTTGTGGAAAAGCTTTCGAGGTTTGCCTGAAACTTGAAACAATATCAAAACTTTTTGTTTTTATAGTTTTGACCTCTAGAATGAAACTATTATTATTTCAGACTCAAACCAGACTTCGATGTCATCGTTACAATGTTCATAACCGGGTAAGAGAATCGAAAGGGAAGAACAAATTGGACACACCAACACCTAGTCCAATTCCTAATAATTATCAAGTTGGCTCACCTGTTTCAGAAAATACGAATCGACAATCGATGTGTTGTGATGTATGTTTGTATGATGAATTTTAATATCATTTTAAAACCGTCTAAACGGGGCTGCTGCTAACAAGGCCTTTAATAATACTCGTCTCCGTATTTTAGGTTTGTGGAAAGGTGTACAGATGTAAAGCATCGTTTAAACGACATAAAAAGACGCATCAAAACGCAGAAACTGTTAGCGAAGAAAACTTCGAGGAAGTGAGTCTTGAGAAAGAAATTGAAGTTCCTCCTCAGAATGAAATTTCATGTGGGAGTTCTAGTAGTGAAACTGGAAAATACGAATGTAGCTACTGCTCGAAGAAATTAAAAACAACTCATGAATATCGGAGACATTTGGTGGCGAGGCACAGAGATAAACATCTAACAAAGGGAGCCAAAAATTGTATCGTATGTTGGAATATATTTCCGAATGAGGCAGAGCTTAAGGAACATTGTGAAATGAAGCACAAAAAGTTTATGTGTGAGGTAAAGATTAAAAATTAAGAATTTCTTTAAAACTTATTATATCCTTACCAATATGATAATGATCTTATTTTTATCTTACATTTTTTCCCCCAGGTTTGTGGGAAAATGAGTCCTAATTCTTTGATTATGGCCCAACACATGAACAGGCACAACGGAACCTATCCATTTAACTGCGAAATTTGTAAACAAGGGTTTAGTATTGAATCGGTGCTCAGAGGTCACGTAAAAAAAGTTCACTCAAGAGAAGTCACGAAAACGTCTTCACCTTCAGAATCTGATTCAAACTTGGGGGAAGAAGTCGAAGATTTCGAGGAACTTAACGACACTTTAACTCCAATAAATTATGTTGTTGATGAACTACTAAACAGCCATGATCCTAATTCTTACGATATGTTAGATCTTTTTCAAATGTAAATCCATTTCTTCATTTTCTCTTCGTGTAAACGCATTAGTACAATCGCTATTATTATTATTCTCGCTATTATGAATTGCCATTTCCAATGTTTTCTGATTGATATTACGTAATCTTGAAGATTGACGGTTGGTGTAAAAATTATTTTGATACGAAATAAAGTTCTAGTTACGTACAAATTACAATTATTAAGATATATTTATTTCATATTACATAAGCGTACTAGTCAGGACAGTCGTTCAAGTGCAGTGTTATAAGCTTGTTGAGTTAAGTTTTAAACAAATGAAAAAAGTTAAATGATAATTGATTAATTGGAAGAAACCCTTAACTAGGAACTGAATTACCGAGAAAGTATTTTATATTGGGATTTATTTTTCGGCAATTCGATACTGTATAAAATAAAATGTTTCATCAAATCACCAGAATACAAACCATTTCTCATTCTATCATTTGAAATTCATCTTCAGACGAGGACTCATCGGAAGAACTTACACTCTCTGGAAGTCCAAATAAATCTTCTCCTTTCCGGATAAATATTTTTGGAATATCATCCTCATCGCTATCTACATCGACTTCCATTTTTTCTTCGTCTGGGTTAACCCCCGCTTTGATATCGTTGATTTCGGGTGGTTCTCCCTTAACAATATCATTCACGCCCTCAATCTTACTATTATTTCGTAAATCTTCTTGCTTTGCAACTATTGAATTAATCTCATTTGAATTAATCTCATTCATGAGTTTCGCAACTTTCGCTTCTAAATCCTCCTCATCTTCCATATCACGCCACATCAATCGTCCCTCATAAAACGAGATAACTAAGTGAGGAAATAGACTTCGGAAGCCGCAAGCTCGAATAAGAACGGCATTCTTGTCACTAAGGGGTGGTGGGGTTTCCTGTGGGCCAGGCTCAGGCTGATCAGTTTGACATCTAATTAAGTACGTCAAACGACCATCCATTTCCAGGACACCACGCATCTCTACAGGAATTCGATCTGATTGCCACTGATTAAGGACTCCAAATTCCTGCAAATATTAACAAAAAAAACTTACATTGGTGTGTGCGACTTCGTATACGCAGAGCCAGGAGAATGGGAGATTGAGACTTGTTTTCAAATTTCGCTTATCGCTAATAATTAAGCTTATAATCAAATTGAAGCTTTCTCAAACAAACTCTATACATCATAAAATTCTTACGTGCTTAGTGGTGGGTGGCATTTGCCAGTTTTATTTTCCTTTTTTAAAGACAAGCATTTTTTCTCTTTTATAAAAACAGCAGTTTACCAGACCCTAGTGGAATTTTCTTTCATACCTTCACCTCCTTTGGTCCGGTTCTAACCCATCTTCCAAAATCGTTTCTCATTACGACTATATAAAAATAAAAATCTGTGCAAAAGTTCAAGTCGCTCGGAAAAGCTTGAAGAGATTTATTGCGGTGAGAGTGACAGAAAATACCAGTGCCAAACGGATGGACATAGTGATCCCATTTTCCATGAACCCTGGCACGGGATAAAAACTTAATTATGGTTATATAACTAACTAGCTAACTGTATATTTGCATTATTCGGCATTCGCATTCACAATTACCCTCGTATCTACTATTTTAGTAAGAAATGGAACGTTTCATTGTCAAGTATTTTTTTATCGTCACAAAAGTGTCCAGTCCATGCACCTATTTTTTGTTACCCTATTAAGATGATTTAAAACCCCGAACTCACCACAACCTGTTCTCGAGATTTTTTCATTTCATCCGTAGGTTCATAAATAACGTCCAGATCATCGTCTTCATCGTCATCTCTGATCGAAGATCCACCCTCAGATGGAGACTTTCCATTTCCTTTCCTACGATTTCGATTTCGATTTGCTTTCTTCTCTGCCTCTGACTTCTCATACTTTTCAAGGAGATCTGCACACCCCTCTAGATTTTCAACGGGCTCCCACGTATTGTGCACAGTACCCCATCCCTTCCATTTTATGTAGTAGTAGGGTACTTTTTCGACCACTTTTTTCCCAACTATTTTTTCGACGACATAGATCTCGGGAGCAACTTGGCCAAGGTTCGAGGTGGAAGTTGGGTCAGCAAACATTGATACCTTACTAGTACAAGGCTTAGTGCGAGACTGCTTCGCAGAACTGCTTTTTGATTTCTTTCCCGAAGACTTCTTTACTTTATTTGAATCGGAATCCGCTTTAGCAGATCTTTTGCTGACGTGAGAGGAAACCGAAGCAACTGATAAGGCCGGGGATCCAGGTGAGTTTTCCATCATCTTGATTGACTTTCCTCCTCTAAAAGGCCTCGACGGAGCAATCTGCATGTAATAACAAATATTAAGACATTGACTGCTACATCCGTTTTTTAAAACCTGAACATTTCGACAACTATATGACATTTAATATTCAATTTTCCCCATGCATGATTAAATGCATGACCCTTCCGAAAAAAACGAATTCCCAAGCCCAAAGCAATTAAGCTAAATGCTCATTTTCAATAATATTATAAATACAATAAATACAATAATTTTGAAGTTAAAAATTTGAACCGAAATCCTCACATCAGTTCTACGATGTCTGTTCATCATACCAATATTTTACACATACAATCTACAATACAAACACAAAATATAATTATGGAAGCTTAAAAATAGACATATGGAAACCTTAGCTTCCACCATCTTCTCAGGTGCAGCTACTCCTTCATTTCCTATAATTCCAATTGACGCTTGATTTGTGGAAGGTTTGCTGACGGTCCTACTTCTAACACTCCTGAGAGTCCTGACTCCAATATCTTCATTGAGCATTGAAAGACTTAGCTCGGTGTCCTGGGTGAGAACTTCTAGTTCTAGTACGTCCTCCATTTCACTAATCACTGACCTTTAGTTACCAAGATTTAAACCACCAAAAAGGTCATGAGATTAAACCCTTCAGCAGTTAGTATACGCTTTTTCTACCAGTTTAAAGACGAGTGAATATTTTTAGAGATTCAATTCAATTCAATACCCGTACGCCTTGTTTGGACGGTAACGACACTAACGACTGACGAAACGACCGTCCGGTGAATAAGAAGAATAAATGAATCGTGTGTGCGCATTATTTGGAACGCGGGACTGACTGTGCAGACATAAAGAGTACTCGCACTACCACTCGCACTAAGCCTTATGAAATATTGTCGTTGTTTTAGTTGCACGAAGCAGTGCAAGTCAATAGTTGGAATATGGTCGGAATTTCGTTTGTAAATTCATGAACAAAGTACGATTGCATGGCAGTGCAACTAACTGCAGACAGCTAAGCGTCACTTGGATTTTTATGCGATTTCTTCAGACACGATTGGCTTTCCTGACTGTCTGCTTGCGCGATAACTGATAAA
The DNA here is from genome assembly GCA_034694785.1 of Agrenia bidenticulata. Taxonomy (NCBI): domain Eukaryota; kingdom Metazoa; phylum Arthropoda; class Collembola; order Entomobryomorpha; family Isotomidae; genus Agrenia; species Agrenia bidenticulata. The sequence goes on along the minus strand of JAQFYM010000046.1, from coordinate 36,854 downwards.
TTCATCGCGATTTTGATTTGTCTCATCAATAAAAATTTTTATAACTAAATGCCCAATTGCGGTCAGTAAAGACAAAACATGTTCTTACATGCCATCAGCCATGATATTTTGTCGCGTAAGCTGACGGTCGGCGGTCAGGCAGAGTTGATCCCATGTACGTGTCTTTGTATTTGTATTTAGTATATAATTCTATGCATGTGTCTAAAGAAATCGCTAAAAAAATCCAAATGCTCCAAAGCCCAAAGTTAAAATATCATATACTAAGAAAGATAACATGTAAGTTAGAGCTAGAGCACAGATCAACTTTGCTGTGCCCCAATTTAAAGTCAGATTTGTTTGATTTTGGTATTTAAAATAAATAATGAATCTTTGAGGACAAACTGTGCCATTTGCTATAATTCTTACAATTCCTTCTCCAAAAAATTGTCTTGACTTCGACTATTCACATGAAATAGTTTTTATTGTTATTCGAAATTTTTGTAAATTAATTTTTCTTTGAGGTAGAAGTAAAAAGTAAAAGAGCTATAGTAAATATGGAATTAAGCATCGAAATTTGGATTAAAACGTGTGATTGTAAGTTGTTGTTCAATATACTCATAATAGGATATGCCCGAGCAAGATGCTACTTCAGAATAAAATATACTAATTCTAAATATCAACATCTCACACGAACAACAGCCACAACTCTGCCAAATCCTGAAAAGGAGACTTTCTTTTTCCGGTGAAAGTGTTTTATTCGACGTTTGAATGATTTAATTACTATTTATCAACACAACCCTAACTTTTAAAATTAATTGTCATGAACGGCTGCCTTGCTAATCCACAGTCCGCACTCAGATTCCATTCAGATTACCGATTTCTATATCTTCCAATATGCCTAATCCGATCGTGTTTTTTTTATGGTGAAAATTGATGTCATTGACTTCCATACTTGTCACAGTCCGAATACCTCTTCCCCATCATCGGTCATCCACCCAATTTGCTTCCGACTCATAAACTTTACACTCCAAACTTGCCAGTTGACTGGCTCAGACAGTTGTCGTTTTTGTTGTTGTAAATCTTAGTCAGTGTTCATTTCATTACACTACGAAATACCATCGATCTACTAACAATTGTCATTTATTTTTAAATGTATGAGAGAATTACTTTCAAGATAAGCGGGGACTCTACATAATTCAACCAAACAATAAACGTCTACACCAAGTACAGAGCTTCAAGAGTTCATCATGGAACTAGAAAAGTGGTCCACCTGGTACGACGCTTCAACAACCGTGGGACATTTTGTCCCCAACCTCAGCACAAGTCATACTGTGCGCCAACAGAGTTGTAGCGTTTTAGGGAAAAGGGTCTTCCCCATCGAATCTACTTCTGCACCAGTCCAACAAAGTACGCTCCCCACAGAGAACAATTCATGCAGAACTAGCAAAGGTATCATTATCGTTCGATCCTCATAATAATTTTATCCTTCATACTTCAGCACATGCTTAGTAATAATAAGGTGTAAGGCGTATCAAAAATATTTTAACTGGCTTTAGATCAATCAAAGCATTTCGGGGTTTCCATCCTTAAGGTGATTAAGGTCAAACATACAAAACTTGAAAACTTATCTCTTAGTTTAACGCTGGAGCGTAGAATTAGATATTAGTTACAGATGTATGCAGTATCAAGTAATGAGAAATGTGAACCCAAGCAAGCTTTCTCTATGTTGATGAATGGAGCCTTCAATCAACCAACCCTACCCGGCCGGGTTGCTCAAAGTTGGATTATTTTATAAAAGCACCAAGTGTAGAATATTCAAACCACTAGCAAAGAGCCTATGATAGCGTACAGCCTGCAAGAAAATTATTCTACACTCCGGTCTAATTTTTGACAACGAACTTGTTGAGTATCAAGTATTTCGTACACTTACAGTTAATCACGTACTTAATTGTTACAACCTCATTAAAAAAATTAAATACCGAGAAGGAGACAAGTTTGTGAAGAAAGGCTCTGAGACTTACAAAATCCGATATTTCCTTGTTTCCTTTTGATCTGGGGAATGGCAGACGAGGGTCGGGAAGAAGACGAGTGGTTATACGGAGAAGGGGAGCCCTCTTCGAAACCGGTCAACTCTGCTGGAGAGGTAGTCAATGCTAAGGATCGAGGTCCATCAGGTGATGAGGAGTCGGAGTCTAGGAACGGCGATAACGAAGGAATTTCGAAGGATGTATCAGAAACCGGTCCTACTGCCACTGGAGAAGGAGATGAGACTGCTCAAGGCGCCAATGACTCTCATGTAAGTTAAAGAAAGGCATCAGATGAATGAGTGATGCCGGGATTCCTTTAATTACACTAATTTATACTATCTACAGTGGATATTATTTTAGGGAATTTAATACCCGGCTTATTCCAGACTTTAGTAAGAAAAATGTATCAAAGAATGGACACGGGGGGATCTCATGTTTACTTTTGTATCTTGAATGGGATAACGAAGGATTTGATAGCTTACAAATTTTTTGGAATGCAGGGGAAGATTCTGACGGTAGTGAGTGGTAGGTTCATATTTATAGTTCGACATGATTGAAAGTTTGAATGAAGTAATTAATAATTTAATTTGCGTGAAACGAGTAAATTATAATTTCACTAAACGTTTACCATTGGGAGTAGGGGGAGTATGTTGGCATAAATTATTTCCTGATTGATTTTTATAAATACTAGAAAGAATGGAGTGTAGGGATGTTGAATTAATTTATGCTTATTCCTGTATACGGACTTTAGAAAATATGAATGTTTTTAATGAGAAAAGCAGAAGGAAGCAGAGTCTGATGAGGATGACGAAGATGATTCCTCAGATGATGATGATGACGATGGAGTTAAAGTTGTAATTGGAGACATCAAGTCGAGTTCCGGTCAAAGTCCTTTCGGTGTAGGAGGACCTGGGGTTAAAAGATCGGCTCCACCGCCTGACAAGAAGGTTGAAAAACAAAACTATTCGTGATTTGAAACATAGTTGAATTTTTATTTGAATACAAAGTCTTTTTTATTGAAGGGGAAATTCGCTGTGGAGGATTTTGAAACGCCAGGGACAATAAATGGTATTCCTGCACTTGAGTTTAGTATCGATGGTGTGGAAGATAAGCCTTGGAGAAAACCTGGAGCGGATATCACGGATTATTTTAACTATGGATTTACTGAAGAAACCTGGAAGGCATATACTGATAGGCAGAAACGTATGAGGTTTGAAGCTGGGGGTCCTCAAATAATGAATCCTAGCGGCAAGGTAAAATCCGAAAGAATAAATATGACGATGGTTTGGATATTTGAATTCGGAAATTGAAGTTTTTTGTTGAAACTGTTTATTTTGGGATTATTTTAGCAGCAGGATTCCAGAGGGGTCATAACAGTGGCTGTAAGTTTTGGATCCGTTTTAAGGAGGGATTTTAATAGTACAGATAAGTTAAAATTGCATTTTTCTATTCAAATAGTTTGGACAGATGCAGGGCCAGCGTTCCGAGATGAACAGGAGACGAGAAGAACCTAGAGAGAATACAATTCAGGTGTGTTCATGCTCAGTTGGTATTAATACCGGGTTTTTCCTAACTCAACTAAACAATAGTTTATTTGTAATAGGTAATGACTGCTGATCGACGAGAATATAGTCGAAAAAATTTCGAAATGGGGCACCCACTCGCACCTCCGTTTGATATGAGCGTACCTCCTCCTAAGTAAGCAAACAAAAATTACCAAGCTATTACTCGACTCCTAAAGACCTTAAATTATTATTGACGCGTGTTTTAGTTTTTCTGGTCCACCTCCGGGGCAAGATTTCATGCCAAATCCAGAATTTTTTAATCATCCACCCCCGCAATATTACCCTGATGAACAGCAGGGATACGAAGAGCAATGGATGGACCATCATGTATGTATTTTATAATCGACTAATAGAAAATTTAAATATAAAGTGTACTCAATTGTTCATGTACATTTTTTTAATGAATTAGACGTGGGACATGGATGGAATGAGAGGTCCACCTGGAGGCGCGTCCTCCATCGTTTCTTTAACGAAAGTGTCAAATGTACCTCCTCCTCCAGGAGATGAAGATACTGGCTCATCGTCCGTCAAAGATGAGAGAAATAATTAGCGATTGAAAGTCAGTAGGACTATCTTCCCCGCGTTAAGACATCCGTTGCTGGTTGCTTTGAAGGTGTACGCAAAGGAGTTTATATTTTAATTAAGTTATCGATAATTGTAAATAGTAAAATCCCCTGGGTCTTTTGAAGACTTTTTGTAGTTTGAAAGTACTCTTTTCAAAAAGTTTCTATATTATACTGTTAGCATTTTTATGTTGCCGTTTCTTATGCATGAAGTAAAGAGAATTAAATAACCGAATATTATTTGTTCATATTTACTCCCACCTCATCCCCATGCAACTAGAAAACTGTTGTATAACAATATTCACTGCATATAGTTTCGATCCTGATTAAATTGTGGGTGATAGCATTTAAAGATATGTTAGGGTTGTTATTTTAAAATGACAAGAATGTGAAGGTAGAAGGGGAAAGGTGTGTCATCCAAACTCACTAGACCATATAAGACAAGGGACAAAAGTTGAGACAAATATTCTAAGAAGAAATTTGCATGTCGCTCAACAGTTTTTACTTCATGATATATTTATAAAACACCCTTGAAGAATCAAAAGCTGTAATTTAGGGGTCATGTTTATTCTACGTGTTTAATGCAACTGATTATACGTGTTGGCATATAATGAACAGTTTTTTTTGCTAGAAGTTGATATTCCTTAATTATTTGCCACATTTTGTTATATTTCAAACTTCTGCAGGTAGAATTAAAATGGAATCAAGCTCGCTTGAAATGACTTTGTTTAGTATACTTTGTATTTATCAATAAATAAACTTAAATAAAATCATGCTAAATAATATAAATAGTAAACGATGAACCAAACAAGGAGATAATATAAGTCAAGTAAATTCAGTTGCTCCAATGTTCCAAACAATGTTTTCTGATTTACTTGTCACCGAATGATAATGTCATAAAGTTAAACTAGTTTCAATCAAATGATGGAATAATTATAAACTAAATCCCAAGTTGATCTTGAGTGTGATGCGTCTTGAGTTAATGAGTTTGTGCTGCGATTAGTTTTTCACACACCATGGATTTGACATGTTTTCCACAAAAGTGAAACTCAAGTTCAGTCTTAAATGCTATATTTGTATGTAGTTATTTAAAGAAGCTTGACATTATTTTAAATGCATAAGAAATTATTGTAATATTTCACGACGAGTGAAAGTTTGCCCTTGAAACTAAAGATTTTAGATTACCTACATTTACATGTTTTGAAATCTTTTTACCAGCTTTCCCATTAAAATATCATAATCTTGACAGCTATTTGCACACAAAGTGCAACCTTTATGTAGGTACGTAACTCTTCAGTCATGATAACAACCTAGATGATTTCAGGGTAGGCAAATTACATTCATAAAATTTTCATAAAAACCAGGATCAACGTTTTTAATCATGATTTCTTCCTTAAAAAGTTACAAAAACAAATCTTTCGATAATAACAATCTTTCATGAGAGTGTGAAATGAACTGGAACTGGCGACATCGAACTGTCGTTGAATCATTCGCGTAAATGTCGTGTAAAGTTGTAAGTGTGTGCAAGTCCTTCGCTTTAAAATTAGCTGTAGCATAACCGAACAAATCACAAACTGCAATTCCTGTCACATGTCTCAACTAAAAGCACCAAATGCCTTACTTGTCTCTTTCATCCTTTCCATTTCCATACTAGAAAAATACATGGAAATCTATTATTCCTCACATTTTATGTTCTCCTACCTGAAATGATTGTTAAATTACTGAAATCTCTTTCCTGCTTGTGGGGTATGCAACCTTTTGTGTTCTCGCCCTTCCTTCCCTGTCGTATTCACAATTTCCACCGGAACAGGTCTTTGGCTCAAGTGCATTTCCATTGTTTTATATCCCCAATTTTAGATCACCAATTCCTTTGAGTAAATGCAGTTGAATGAATGATGTCTTATTGAGTTCATATTAAACTATAAAAGCATGCATAGATTAAAACGATTTCCCTGAGTACTTTTTAGTATTCTCTTGAGCCTGATGCATGTGATAACGATGATTAACATTTTTATTTTATCCTGGTATTAAATGTACAAATTTACAATTGTGTTGGAATTCTAAAGACTCGTTTCATTATCCTAGGATGACGAATTTCAACTCCCTGCCTGTATGATTGTATTGTAAATTGCAATATGAGGCATACAAATGAGAATAATTTTTTGACGAATGTTTTGATTATCATACAAATGTTTAAAATTACGAAAATCTCCTAAGACCGTGTAATACTCGTACTAGGTCTTATATCAATAGTCAATAGTCTTATATCAATACCTTGGGGAAGTATTAATCTTTAAAAGCATAATGCTCCACAATGTCCTAATCCATGTGCCTTGCATTAGCAGTTTGTATTTTTACCCAATAATTTGCTAGCAAAACACAAACTAACCCATAAGCTTTACATTGTTGAGTAAGACTATCAAAGCAATATATTATAGTAATAAAAATATTACGTTAGCAGCCAATAATAGATCCAGGTGAAATGGATCAAGCAAATACAGAGTAATCATTGCGTGAAGCGTTTACTTACGAGTAAAGTTCGTAAAAATAAAACATAAAACGTGTACGCAGGAAATCAAGCTGTGTGTAAAATTTTAAAAGGATTGATTGTGCAAACTTGGCTGCGGCGATGATACAAAGATAAGGCGAATGGGGTGTTTCCTCATTTATTTATTTTTATTTGGGGAAGTGATGATATGAAGCTACGATAATGTGCAATCGCACCGTAACCTTACAGTTACTGTCAAAACCTTAAAATAATTTAATAACGGATGCAAATTGTAAATAAATCTTCCAGATCGGCAAGGGTGGAACTGGAAGTGAAATATCTCTCTTGTCATCATGTCATTTATAGTAATTATACTGACAACACTCGACACACAATTATAATTCCATCGTACAGATACACGTAGTATATGGTACAGTACTTTGATGATTCCAGTTAGTCGATTGTTCCTGTAGCCTGCCTGTAGGTATATGAAAAATTTGACCATGACCATAAATTGATCGGCAAACCGAGTCCAATGTCAACCATTCCTAATTTGTAAATTAAGAGTGGATACACAAAAGAAAGCACAGTGCTTGTGGGGATGTGTAATTATGAGACTCGATAAAATTAAAATAAATAAAATTCACGCCTTTATAATAGTACTTGTATTCTAAAGTAGGACTTCCACTGAACTTGAAGCTAGGAAAATAAGAGTGAATAAGTAAGTTTATTCCAATTTAGTAAAGTCATTTCCTTTTTGGCAAAAGATATTTCGTATTTTTAGTGGACGAACGAAGGTAAAGAGCAATTACTACCGCATCTTGTATAAAAAAATAATTGCTCTTGATCTTACGAGCTCCGACTGACATGTACAACTGCTCACTATTCTGTATCTTATTAAATGGAATGTGCTTGTTAAATACTCACTTTACAAATACTGCCAGATTAACAATGGAATTACAGCTTATTAAGAATGTTATATCATAAAAAAATGCATCGAAGTCGACCTTCTTTGCGTTGGGATGTCTGGCGGACTCTGGCGTATCCGTTTATGTCAACAGTCCAACTTCTACCAAAAGCAAAAAAATTTATGAACTAAAGTCATATCTACAGTTACTACTCTTATCTTGAGATTTCCGAACTCCTAATCGTTGGTTACATCATGAGTTATGAATTAACTCTTGTTTGTTTTGATTGTTTATGTCTATTCATATTAATATTACTGATTGTTTTACTCGTATATAAAAGACATTACTGCTCATCGGCTCATCGTTGCCTTTCTGAATTTTGTGATGTGTCCAGCATGACGAATTACTCATTGTTTCTTCTTTTCTGTAATATAAACTTTCCTGCAGGAAAATATTCGATTTGTAATTATAGTGAAAGTAGATCAAGCATGACAAAAAGGGAAGTAAAAGCTATCACACAGTTAGAAGCTGAGAAATTTCGATAAATTTTTACTTTCTGTATCAAAAAACTATTGGATCCCTCGGTAAAATTGAAGGATATTTGGCAAGTTCAAGATCAAAAATATTATTCAAGTAAAAAACGTGATTAATGAAGCGAGATAAATCTGTCCAGCTTTGCGTAACAATTGGATCCAACATTGAACACGCATATCGTTTCACAAACGGTAGTTGTTACGTCCTAATATTCATAAAAGACAACCTTTTACATTGGATTGGACCTAGAATTTAGGATTTACAATTACAGATACAATTACGGGATGAGATAAACAGAAATTTACCTTTTGCTACACATTCAATGCAATAATACACATTCAGGTATGGTATAATTATATTGCAATGTAACCAAACCAAGTGGCTACGTGCCAGTAGGCCACATTAATTGCAAATTATCCTACTGAATTTTGATGCCCCTCTAATATTCAGGTGTGGATCGAATCTTTTTTACATGCACGCATAGTGCTTAATAGTAGTAGAAAATCAGGCAGGTGGTACACGTAGTTGGATTAGTTATTGTTATGCATATGACTCATGATTTAAAACTGGGCTAAAGAGGCAAAGAGAATGAACACGGTCAGCCAGATCAGAAATGGAGTAATCTGTATTAGGTAATCCAGGGACTGAGCATTAAATCGAATTACATCTACCCTTTTCAAACTACATAGACATCCCCAACTATGGCTTAATACATAATTAGATTGGAAGAGCAGGTAAGCAAGGTCTCTCCACTAAATAACAATTGGGCTGGTATAAGCATCAAAGCATCCACTTGAAATATTCAAGTCTTGCATGGCTGCGCTGATATTTCCGCCCGCTCGGCTCGAGAGACTTCGAGTGACCAACGCTGTAAAATAAAATATAGTGAAAATCCCCCTGCATACAAAAACAATTATTTGATTCGTATTATTTACCCTAGACTATATATGGAAGCACCTCACAAACTCACAACTTAATACTCTAAACCTATATGATGAGACAATACCTTCCATAAAACAGTACAGCCACAAGCAACGAAGCTACTTGCTTTGTGATCCCAGAGGACCGGAAACAGGCGGGTGGACCATGATGATATCATTATGCTCGTTTCTACTTACAATGTTCAACTGCTTTGAGCTCATAAACGCTTTTATCTATAGAGTAATAGTACATAAAATACACATCTACACATAGGGTATGCAAAGTCTACCCAAATAATTCTAAAATATGCCAAACTATATAATCCCAGTGCTTGATCTTGGTTCTGCTTACTAGAGGTTTATCGTACGAGTAAAAAAATCACGGGATTGCTTTACTGTCCTTACCAAAAAACATGTTGGATAGTTGAGCGAAAAGTCAAGAAAATTATTTATGCACTCGACAAGATTTTGCGACACTTTAAACTACGGTTTTCATACGGTTAGTCTGTGTCTGGCTGTAGGCACATAACAGATCAAATTGTTTTTGTGATTGGGTGAAAATATCCTAGGACTGCTTAATTCATAGTCTCTTCTAAACTATAATCATCAACATTATCAGCGACAGTGAAAATTGACCATAGTGTATTATTAACTTTGTTATGGATCTTGAGAAAGTGCATCATATTCATATCACAACTTTAAGGTTGAGCGATAGTGGCTACTGGCGATTGTGAATTATCTCTCGGAATTTGTGCTCTTCAGTTTTTATTTGGTCCTCACTTTCTTGGAAAATTTGTTTTAAGATAATGTTACAATTTTAGGATTGACATACGAAGGTGTAAAGGGAAAGGAATTTTAGACGGAGTCAAGTTGACTATCAAATTAATTTATGCAAGTGAACATTAACGGATCGTACAATAATTCCAGTTCCTACAATAATGAGTTAAGAACAGTTGACAGTATGAAAATCTAAAGCTTTTGGAATCTATTGGGAAATCAAGTGTGGAAACTACGGTACGGAGGAGCAGGCAGTGTTGTATTAACCAGTTTTCAATACAACTTATTATTCGGGTGACCATTTAATATTAAGACTTGAAGACTTAATTAGAGGAAAAGGCTGCAAATTGCTAAACACACATTTTTTACACACAGTATTTATTTATGCAACCCTCATCTTCAAGTTCAGTTCAGCAAATTCATTTTGCCATTCCTCAATAGATAGTAGATAGTATTAAAATGTGTACAAAGTGCCGGACAATGGGGACCTTTCCAGATAATTTATTATTCACTATCCTCATTTTATACATATTCAGTGTTCCTTGGTCAGATTGTGAAGTTATATTAAATATTAAAGGACTTGGAAACGTTCAAGGGGTAAGAATGAAATACTTCTGAATTAAAAAAAAACATTAATTAGACTTTAAAAAAAACATACTATACACAGTATACTACAATTCAGTACTCTGTCATCAGGTAACCCAAGAATAGCTTAGAATTGAACTAATTTAACTCAAAACAATCAAGTATCTGTATGTTTGCACAAAAAGTTAGAAAGTGCACTGGTGCATGGACGAAATTAATTCCCTTGAATCGCCAATTTATCATCAAAACAGTTTGTCTAACTTCCAATTCAAATGATTCTATCAATTCCTAGCCTTAATTCGAAATTTTAACTACAGTATAAAACACCCTTGAACCATACAACTTGTTCGTATTTGTATTGGATTAGTTTTGTTGGATTTCTCTCAAGGCCGTCCACCCTTAATTAAGCAGCTTTCCTAAGGTAAAATTGTTTTGTTTATTGTAGGTAAGGGACGAACGAATAAATGCAAATGCATTTCTGGGAATCCCTTATGCCAAGCCGCCTGTAGCTAACCTGCGTTTCTCGGTAAGGCCTTTCAATCTTGTAATTTTGCACATTATGTCTTGAGAAATAAATCAATCAATTTTTTATTCCGAACATATCCTACCCTTTACAATAGGTTCCCGTTCCTCATGGAGGCTGGAATAAAACTCTAGATGCAAGTCGTATGGGGGCAAACTGCCTTCAACCTACGGCAAGAGGTACGACTTCCGAAGATTGCTTGTTTCTTAACGTTTGGACCCCTAAGGTAATTTGGTCAACTTCGTCGAATTATGCAACTATATAAATTCCTGGTTTATCCTGGATTAGTCGAATGTCCTTGATCTTGTGATGACTAACTTGGTTAAATTCATGTAATCATGCGTCGTAAAAAAATTTTATGAATTCACGAACTTGAAATAAAATGTCCTTGTTTGTGGAACAGTACTCCAGTGGACAAAGGTCACTTCTTCCTGTTGTCATCTTTATCGGTGGGGACTTGTACACATTCTTCGACTCATCTTTGTACAACGGGGCGGAGCTTGCGGCCATGGATCTTGTAGTTGTGACTTTTAATTACAGACTTAATGTATACGGTTAGTCATATTTTCCATGTATATTTATTTTTAATATTTTTTGCAACTTTCTAAGTAGTTTTTTTTGTGTTGGATAACCTTGATATAAAATTTGACCATTACGCTTCAATTTTTTTTCCAGGTTTTTTTTCCATGGAGGATAAAAGGGCAGGAGGTAAGGTGTCGAATAAAATTGAGATGTTTCTTTATCTTAATCACAATTATCACAAACATGTTCATAAACTAAACTCTTCTGTTACAGGAAACATGGGTTTATTAGACCAATACCTCGCAATCGAATGGGTCCATGACAATATTCATGAGTTTGGAGGTGACCCAAGTCAAGTAACCTTGATGGGTCATGGGTCAGGGGCTGCTGCAGCAATGATGCACATGACATCCCCTCGTGCAGCGGGTGTGTTTTTATATTCTTTAATAATGTGTAGTCTATAATCTGCACTTTTCATCGCCTTCATGACATAGACAGAATCTTCTCTATATAATTAATTAAGTTCATGATATGAGAGATTAAGTTAATGAAATGGGTTTCTCTCTCTTTTTTTTGACTAAACAGGTCGCTTTCACCGAGTGATTCTAATGTCAGGCTCCTCATTAGCCCCTTGGGCAATGGGCTACAAAGTTCGTGAAGCTTCATTGCAATTAGCTAAGGAAGTGGGATGTACGGTATCCAGCACGGACTCCATACTTGACTGCTTGAGATACCTCGATGCTAACAGAATCAGCCAGGCGTACTACAGAGTTGTGGATTATTACAATGGGACCGATATCTTCGGACCGGTGGTTGACAATTTCCTCTCTACAGATCTTCAGTACGTTGGACGAAGTCCTTGGGAAGCACTGGAACGTGGAGAGTTTCCCAAAATACCTGTTATCACTGGAATCTCTTCTAGGGATGGACTTCTTATGATAAGTAAATTATCTAAAAAAAAAAACCTTACCCATAATTAAGTTAACTCGAGTCATGCTATTCAAGTACAAGACTCGCACGGAAAAGGTCGGTCTGTCGGTCTAATAAGGCAATCTATAATTTAATGTGGGTGGCTAATTAATTATCTTTCAGAAAGGAAGCCTCAACTTTACCGAATGGGGGCTTTGCAGCTAAAGGAAACCTTTGAATCTGAATTGATTCCCCAACTCCTGGAAAGGTCCCGTCTTGGCCGAAATTGGGAAGTTGTTAAAGAAGTGATCAAGTTTGCATTTATAACTGGAGCGGCTAATGAAACGAATGCTGTGATGGAGCAAATGTTGGATGTAAGGATTTAAATTGCAATAATTATTTTAACATTTAAAAAAACGGTTAATATTAATTACTGTGCTTTCATTTCACAGTTCTATACCGAAGCAATGTTTTTAGCCCCGCATATTCAGACTGCTCAATATCTCTCTCGATACGTCAACCCTGTCTTTGCCTACATTTTCGACCAGGATACACCAGATCCGAACGTCTACAGCAGCTCTTTAAATACTACAGGTAAGTTTTTTATTAAAAAATGTCCACATTTTTACAAGTCCATTAATTTCTGCAATTAAATTCTAAATGATTACTCAATAGGAGCATGGCACGGCTCAATTCTCTTATACCTCTTTGGGCGAACCACTTTCCTAGACCTAATTGGAAGGGAATATAATGGAATCGAAAGAGGAGTTGCTGATAGACTTCAGGCATTCTTCAGTACTTTTGTCAAATCAGGGACACCTACTCAAAGTCGAAATTCATGGTCGCAATGGACAAAATTTACACCCTCATCTCCATACCATTATTGGGTGAAAGATGGTCGACTTTCGGCTGGATATCAACCTCATCGAACTTTGTTTTGGACAGAATTTCTGCCTAAGCTTAATTTCCTCAGTGGAAATTCCCTGGGGGGCTACTACGGCAATTCAGTTGCACAGGAATATCGAGAAGGTTGGCAGATTGTTTTGCTTAGCTTACTATGACTGTTTCATGATGAACTTTTGTATAATTGTCCGTCTTAAAATTCAGGGGCTAACCCGGCGTACAAAAGTGCAACATGGGTACTTGGAGGAATACTAGTTATTCTTCTTACGATTTTGCTCCTGGTCCTTTCAGTATTACGAAGGAGGCGTAAAGGTATTTGAAAACTGAGTTGTTCTTGACAAGCGTTTATTATTAAATGATAATCATATCCAAGTAAATATAATTTCTTGTCTTTTAGAACAAGAGTTCACAAGTCGGGAAACTTCTCCCGAAGTAACCGGGTCCAGGTCACCACTTCCAAGTCCTAGTCCTCATCCAAGCCGGACAGGAAGGCGACCCCGAGCGCAGGACCAAGGGGTTACCATACTTTACTAAAAGTGATGTCTGTTTTAACAAGTGTATACGATCTTGGTTCATTTCGTACCACACTGTTGGAATACTTCTTCTTTGCAAATTCTTTTAAATGTACAAAGTTAGAACTACAACAATGCAGGCTTTTGTTATAAATGGTTAACGATCAATAAGTGCATAAGGATGCATAGACGTACGTTTGAGTTTACAATGTGTTAACTAAGTATTTTGTAGTTATCTATTTCCATTAACCTGTACAATAGTATTATTACCTTAGAATTAACTATTCTTGCCAGTCAATAAACATATTCATCTTGAGATCATTGAATTTGCATCTAATTAAAACTGCCATTTTATGTCAGAATCAACCATTCAACCATTAAGTGAACAAGAAAAAAAAGGAATAAGGTAAACCATGTGTAAACTCCATGTAAACTCGGCCCATTTTAGTGATCGTTCAAAATTCTACTTGAAAACTTCCCCACTGTTGCATTTCTGGTGTCGACTTTGCAGTTCTAACCTCAAATTGCCAATGTGATTTACAAATGCTAGCAGTAATAAAAGCACAAACCGATTTACTAAAAAATTTATTTATTTCAAAGACAGCCAATTACAAGAATCGAAATGAAAACATTCTGCAAACAATTTCTTCTACAGAACACTTAGAAATTATAATCTCCAGTTTTAAAACTAAATCAAATCATTCATGTACCCAATATAATAAGGCCTCAATACTTAAAGAGATGCTTGACATAGTGAGAAAGAAAAACCGAATGTATTACACACGCCTACAAAAACAATATGTAGTTCTTCCACGTAATTCAGTACATAATTTCGATAAGTAATTTTCTCACCGCGAAGGAGCTGTCCAATCTCTTCCAATCGCAATTTAACTTTTCAACTTATAGAATATAAAGACAATTTTACGCTGATTTCCCTAACTTAACATGAAAAAGATTTGCGAAGTACAATTATCAACGATACAAACATAAACGGACACTAATATTACGGAGTTTTAATTAAACTACAAAATTGTTGTTCTTTCTACAGTACGAATATTTCGAATGTTGCTTTCTTTTATATTTCATATAAGCTAAGCTTGTAGATGCTCTAAAAAAATTCAGTTGTTTTGTTCATTCGTTTAATTTCTAAACAACGAATACATTTCTTTATTACTTAGAGCATTCCCTAAAACATTCGAAGGATGACAAAATTTCGAATACCACCGTCGCCGCCAGATAGGAAAGAGAGAGAGAGGTTTATTTTTTTTCATCACAGGGCGTATTTACCATTCGATTCACTACAAAAATCCAACTGCTACTGATTTTCTGATCAAGAATAATCATACACGATGTTATTTATAGCTCGCTAGTGAATTATTGCTATTACTGTAAATACGAGTCAGAGGTAAAATGAATTGATAATACGTTCTTTGCATTCCCTATACTACATATTTCTTCAAAGGAAACGAAAAATATAGGAAATTCAAAGCTCATAGTATCAATACTTTTTACCCCTGACCACTACCCCATGGACTTTTATTTTGAAAAACTGTTATTGATTTTTTCCGACTTTTCAGTCGTGATCGGCACCAAGTGTCATAGTGAACTTCATTATACTACTCCCGAGATTGTAACGATCCCTGCTTTTGAAGGGTGGAGGTTAACTGGAAAATTATCTGATGTTAAGTTCTATATTCTGACTTTTATTTTCATGAATTGTCCTAAATTTTCTTTCTTCCAAAGTTAACTTCAATACTGGCTGGCTGTCTGTTGAATATATTGGTACTTCCAGGTACGTAGGGCATGCTACCCCCTAAAAGTTTAGCCACGTTACAAAACCGAATCAAATAAGGCTGTTTGTTATCCTACTTGCAAAGATCAAATATGCGCAGAATATGTCCTAGATTCAAACTCCTATTTAGGAGTTGATCATATCGATGAAACGCTATGGTCTTTAAGATATAAAAACAAAAAAGAAATTTTGAAGTTAAGCTATCTAAGCATCCTCTTCGAAGTAATTTCATGAACAAAAACTTTCAGCTATTGGAATTCATTCAACTAGTTAATACCGTTTAAAACTTTTCAATTAGATAGACAAAAATTATTTTTCAACTTAATATGCGTTCAGATACGACCCGAGACAAACGCGATTGTCTGAATCTAGGGTTCACTATTTCACGTAGAAGATGTCGACCATCCCATGACACAATCGGACGTTTATTCAGACATCCGGAGCTGCTTGGTCCTAACTCGTTGTACCTTACAACGGTCTTAACTCAAGCGTATCATAGTCCTGCGATACAATATAATCACATTAAATTGTCGCTTGTATGACCATTTGAAGTTCAAATTAGTAGGTAGTTAACTAATACATGAACATGATCATACTTCTTCAATGTCGAGCTGCTGATAAGCTAGCCCTAAATTGTCGCTTGTATGACCATTTGAAGTTCAAATTAGCAGATAGTTAACTAATACATGAACATGATCATACTCCTTCAACGCTCGAGCTGCTGATAAGCAAGCCCAAGCTACCTTGGGAAATCGGTTCAAACTGCTTAAGGACAAACTGCGACGAAATCGCTTAGTTTTTTAAAATATAAAATTACCTGAGCAGTTTAAGAATATTGAGATTTCAAAACAAAACACTTCATGCACCTTTTCAGCAAGATACAAATTCAACTGCGATGTTCAGAAGATATCTTAACTGATAAATCAGATTTTCCGAAATTGTTAAACTTTAAAAGCACACCAAACGTTCTCAAGGTTCCACATCGCAAGTCTGACTCCCTCAAAGGAGTCTTGATTCCCTCCACTTTTTCGATTTTCTGAGTTTTCAAGAGTTACTTCTTTCTTTTTTGAAATTTTTGCAATTTTTTTCGGCTTTTTGATATATAGAACTGAAAATGGGAGATCCTATTAATAAAATTAGAGAGAAAAGTAATTTGGAGATGTAGTTTCCGGATTACGTTACAGAATGAACATGGAAAGATTTGAAATTGATACATTAAAGAATAGACTGATGGGAGATTTCCAAGCGACAATACTGATTCAAAAACTTGAACGGTAGAATCTGTCGAGCTCATTAATTTCTTTACGTTTATGATCCATATTTCTTATACATAAAAGCAAACATCTGCTTTAGCTTCTTCCAAATCATTACTTTCAATGTCGGTACTAACACTTCATTCCCTAATGCCCTAATTTTGAAAAGTGAAATACTAGGTATTTCATACAAATTTTTGTATCAGACCAAACCACACGAAACAAATAATAGTTAAGATTCTTCCGTAAGACGAGCCGGGTTGTTACCATTGATGGATCTAATCTGTAGAATCTTTGAGTTCAGTATTGATTAAGATTAGTTCTGGGCAGGGCCTGAGGCAGGCGCCTTAGTTTGATGCATCTGAAGTACTGCAACAGCTTCTTCTACACGAGAGTTCAACAGATCACGGTCCTCGAGCAGATGAAGAATCTCGGCGTTGTCCATCTCCAACAACATTCCAGTGATCTTTCCAGCAACAGTTGGATACTTTTCCTGAAATTACGAAATCCCGATAAATACTAAATCTCTTCCCTTTCTACACTGGAGGGTAATGATACTACTGATGCATGTTGGTAACTTATTGATTGCACTTACGTGGATGAGTGGGAAAAGTCTCTCTCCCAACATTTGCTTTTGATCGTTGGGATGAGCAGCAGCAAGAGCAGAAGCTGACAAAGGCTCTTGGCCTTGAATATGCACAGCGGCTGGTTGTCCTGGTTGACCCGGTTGCATTGCTTGAGGAGCAGTTCGCATCGTTGGTGTTGTGTATTTGTAAGTCGGAGGAGCCTGAGCTGCAGGTCCGCGTGGTTGACCTGCGGCGGCAGCAGCAGCTGCAGCGGCCATTTGTGGACCATTGCTGATGGCTCGGGGTTGAGGACCTCCAGGTACGATATTTTGCTGACCTGATGAATCAATCAAAATAATTCGTGAGACTGAGTTACAGCTACATCACCATCACATCATTTTAAAAATCAGAATTTATGTTTTACCTGGCATTCTTCCCATTGGACGCATTCCAGGTTGTCCAGCACCAGCAGGCATAGCCCCACGAGCAGCGCGGAATGGCGGTTGCATTGCAAATCCACCAGCAGCACCCGGAGCTCCTGGGCGAACTTGAGGTGAAGGCCAACGTGGTGAAGGACGGAGCTGAGCCATTTGAGCTGGAGCATAGAATCGCTGTGGCTGAGGAATTGTGGGCATAAAGTAGCCTATAAACAAGAAGACGATTAGCTTAAGAAACGAAGGAAAAGTATTGAAAAATACAATGAGTTAACGTAGACGACAATAACATTAACTGTTTGTGTATTTCAAATTCATTAAGTAACAATAAAAATGAAAAGCAGACTTACTTCCAGGGTTGTAAACTTGTCCCATTTGTGGCATTCGCATACTACTCATATTGACCATTCGCTGCATGTATTGAGATGTCAAATGAGCTTTACGATCCTCCTTTCGTTGAGCCAAAGCCACATACAATGGCTTGGTACCGACAATTCGACCGTTCATTTCAGTAACTGCCTTGGTAGCCTCTTCAGGAGATGAGAAACAAACGAATCCAAACCCCTTGCTTCTTCCATCTTCGGTCATAACCTTGGCTGAAGTGATAGTGCCATATGGTTGAAATTCTTTGCGGAGCTTCTCGTCTTCGATGGTATCATCCAAGTTCTTCACATACAAGTTCACTCCCTGGTAACGATTCATACGTTCGGTCTTCAGTTGCTCAAATTTCCTTCTAAGCTCTTGTTGCCTCTCTAAAAAAAAATAAGTTAATACGTCAAAACATATAATCCACAAGGATGCGAACTATAAATAATAAAATAATTCCTCTACTAATGCACAGTGCACACTCCTACCGTTTTTCTTTTGAGCCCTGCCTACATAGATCGTTTTCCCATCCATTTCCTTCCCATTTAGTTGGACAACTGCTTCTTCAGCAGCTTCTGCCTCCTCGAAAGCTACGAATCCAAAGCACCTCGACTTGCCCGTTTCATCATTCATCACTTTGTAAGACGTTATTTTCCCATAAGCCTCGAACATCTCCCTCAACTTATCTTCTTCAATATTCTCTGGGAAGTTCTTGATGTAAACGTTAGTGAACCGCTTAGCCTGATAAAAATATTGAAAGTTTTGTTGCATTTTGTGTTTTCAATCGATGCATTTAAATTACAGATTAAGAAACACGTACCATCTCTCCTAATTCCTTCTCTCGCTCTTTGCGTGGGATGAATCTGCCGACGTAGAGCTTCTTGTCACTGAGCAACATGCCGTTAACCTTATCAATAGCTTTGCATGCAGCTTCTTCAGTCTCGAAATGTACGAAGCCGTACCCTTTAGAGTTCCCATGCTCATCAGTAGCAACCTTGCAACTCAGAATAGTTCCAAACGTAGAGAAAGTGTCGTACATGTCCTTATTGTCAATCGACTTGTCCAGGTTCTTGATGAAGATGTTACCCACACCCGATTTGCGAAGAGACGGATCTCGTTGGGACCACATGATTCGAATTGGACGACCCTTCATTAGGTCGAAATTCATCGTGTCCATAGCCCGCTCAGCTATAAGACAACCCAAAACAAATTATTAATTTTATTATTTTAACTTCCTCCTTCAATTACTATACGATGTACATGTACGTAATGCATATACTTTCATTGATTAGTTTAAATTAACTCATAAGATTCAGAATCTTACCGTCAGCCGGTTGCTGGAAGTTGACATAGGCATAGCCCAGCGAGCGTCTAGTTATCATGTCACGGCAAACTCGGATGGACAGGACAGGACCAGTTTGAGAAAACTTCTCGAAGAGCATGGCTTCAGTAACATCATGATGAAGATCCCCGACGTACAACGACGTCATGGGGTAGTTAGGGGTAGCAGCAGCTTGTTGCATTTTGATTCAGCAGTCGTTTTCAAATTCAAATAAACTCTAGAATAAACAATATGATACGAGTTATGAAGTTGATATTAAGATCAAATATACAATGTTTGAAGTTCCACAAAAGATATCTACTTTTGACATATAACTGATTTATCAAATTCTCCTGAGAACCTTGGGCAAACATCATTACTAACATCAAACTTATTCAAGTTAACCAATAATTTGTGCAATGCTGATAAATAAATCTGAATCTATATTCGAGCTACCAGTTTTGAGTTTATATTTCAAGGAATAGACAGACGATGATGGTATCAATTGGTGGTATGTCATTTTAAATTGCTATCAAACAGATCAACATAAATTTAAGTTGGAAGAAATACATTTCATTTCTATTTCTATTAATAATTGAACAAATGCATTTAAATTATGTCTTCAAGTATGAGAACCAAATGACTTCAAATGAGCATGGATTATAATAATTTAATAATTGAATGAAGTAATGCAAAAAACAATATTTCTGCCCGGTGCCCGGAGACGACAATGCGGGCCGATGTCCGAACCATCTATTTTCATACAGTTCAATGAAGTTCTAGTTGTGAGGGGAAAAATATCTTTTACAATGTCTATTTTATAACTGCTAACCTAACACCAAGCCTGTATTTTTGCCATTCTAAATCAAAGGGGTGAATTTAGAATTGACCTATTTTATTTACAAGCTTTCCACTCCCCAACCACTGCAATTACCTTCACTGTCTTGCTCCTGCTAGTACGATAAATCCATATTTTTTTATCATGAAGAATTTGAATTCGACTGATAATTCGAATTTAATAATTTAAAGTGGAAGTACTTACTCAAAGCTGTTCCTCACAATAACACTGGATGACAAGCGCTATCCTGTTGTAACAAGCGCTTAGAATTTTTTGAAATCTTTTAGTTTTAAATTTGCAGGTTTTTTTCTTATTTTTCCTTTAGCGAGTCTATGCTCTTCGTCTTCCTTCACTGCAGTGAAAGAACTGATCGTTTTGACTTACGAGAAAAATCAGAGGGAAAAGCAGCGTAGGGTCAATGACTTCATGCTTTCCTTACTCTAAAATGGACAGAGGCTGCAGAGTTCATTGGAACCCTTGTCAATTGCAAACATCAACGAATCAGCGCCGTGAGTTCCTCCGCTAAATGCCGATGACCTTACAATCAAGTAAGTACAGGATATCTAGCCCCTACTTACAGACTGACCTAATCGGCGATGTCGAAGACTTAACATCACCGACTTTAAATAAGTCGAACTGGACTAATTAATTTTCTGCCATATGGAAGAAACGAACGACAATTTTTCTTCTGAATTTAAGGTGGTAATTAAAAGTGACTGAAAACTTTTTCCTCGCACTTAGGCGTGATATAAAAAGTAACTGTTTTTTTCCTTCAATTTTCCTCATAGAATTATAACTATTTTTAGTATTTTTGACCATAGATTCATGGACTTTGCAACAAAAATTCATTCATGATACCTAAAAAAAATATGCAAGCATATCTGCTGTACTTGTTCCAAATTTCTCTTTTTGTTTTCCTTTCCCTGTGCTCGTTCTAATTTATAGTCTATTGTTGATAATAAGATGCACAAACTTGTGCGTTGATAGTTTCTTTACAAACAACATGGTTTAGTTTTAGTCCCAGTAGTACCCTCTGACCTGGCCCTACCATCAAATCTTGCAATACGAATAGTTAATTATTGAGAATTTCAGAACCTCATCATCTAAAGTACCATCTAAATTCTAAAATACTATAACTTTTATTTACTAAAACCATCGCTTTAGAAGTGCCAGGTCTTAGTTGTGACTGAATACAATACAATGGTTAACTTATTTTGAATAAAGTTAAGTTATCATTGTTAGAGTTGTGATGAATGAGGGATATCTAAAATATACATATATCTACGGTAAAATTAAAAATGAAAGGGAAGATTATATTGCGGTATGAAATCAAATTGAACCATATGGATGGAGGCGTCTTTTGTTGTCCTTCTAACTGCTAACAGTGCTAACGCACTACTTTCTTACTTACTGCGCAAATTATCCGTCACCTGGGCCTGCTCCAAGCTTGGCACCTTTCCTCATTTTTGTTTCTTAATTGTTTTTAACGAACATTATGAAGTTACTAGAATCGGTATACTACAAGGTGCAAGGGATGTAGTTAAAGCAGCAGGGAAGTTAACGGATAATATCCAAGTCATTAATCTAGCAATCGAAATGCTAACTACGGCTCCCTATTATTTGTCTCCAGGCGAGGACGATATTTTTCCCTCCCCCTTCTTCTTCTATTTGCATTAATCCAAGACACGATGCTGGACTGATGATATGCTCACTATCCCATAATAATGCCCAAGTAATGAAATGCTAAATATGCAATGAGATATTTGCAACATAGATCATAAATTCATGACTGATAAGCGAGACGGTGGAAGAAGATGAATCATGCAATCATGCAAGTACGACTAGGACTAGTCTGGATCGAGGAAGATAGAACATGGATAGAACCATATGACTTGAGTTCAATATGGCGGAGACCGAACATGAGGATATTTTCTGAGAATGAATGAGGAAGCTGTGAAAAGATGAGAATAACTCCACCACTTACCAAAAAACAGTTGAATCGCTTGAAATCTCGGGCAAAGAAGAGAAGAACGGGTAATTTTTTTGTTAGATTTTGTAGTTTTTAAATTTTTTTTTGTATTTTTTATTTTTTTATTTTAAGGGCGAAGTAGAGAATAAATATTGAGTGGTTTGAGCGACCACGTCACATCAACCACACTCCACTACTAGAGAAATGGATCTAACAGGACGAGGAGGCGAGAGGAGAGCTCTGCCGTGGATTAGAAAGTCACTCGGTCACCCACCACCACCAGCCCAGTTGCTCATGCTCTCTTCTCACTGTTCACCATGTGCATGCCCCTTCAACTCAGCACCGGCACACCCCAAAACATTTTCAACTTAGCACATCTAAGCAGCAAAGCTTCCGTTCATCCCGTTCCGTTGGCTGGGAATCCGATTTGCTATCTACGATGTAACTCAAGTGATTTTAATTTCCCCGATAACACCACTAGATATTACAAGAAACACTTTGTCATATAAACAAAGATTTAATTCATTATGTAATTATCGCAACGTTTACTGAGTTTTGATCATGCAACATATACAATAATTTAAACAATTCATAGATCATCAGGCTTTGATGCCGACAAATACAAATGAAGCATTGCAATACCTAAATATGATATGTTTTGTAAGATTATTAGATTCTAAGGTTTTCGAAACAGTTTCGTAATCATTAAAATTCTCTTCATGAAAGAAGTAATCTGAAATAAGAAACTTAAAAACAGTCATTTGCGTGTTTACCTGAGTCAGAGAGACGTCTCATGGAAAATTTCCAACGTTATTACATCGGTTGCAGTTTTGCTAGTTGTAACTTTAAACATATCAGCTGATCGCTGAGAGAATCTCTTTGATAGAAAAGGAATTATTCAAAGCATAATTAATAAATACATACATACTGGGGTGAGTTCAACATGATAAGGTGTCAATGCTGTAATTGCATGAAGGAATTTCAACGACATGTTGGAAAGATAAAAAGATGGTAACTTTGAGAGTTGTGATTACGATGGACTGAAAATGTGATCCAAAAGAGAAGTTATGGTGTCTTCTATTTAGACTAGATCCTTTGTTTGAACAGGACAGGACTAATTAGTTATCTAGTTCAATGACTCACACTCAAGAGATTAGTTCTAATCCTACATAGTCCAGAAATTCATGATTCTACATCATATGAATGGTCATGAAAATATGTATTCAATTTATATGTCAAAAGTTATACATTTTTTTAGACTTATGAACTAGGCAAAGCAGTTAAATAAATAATTTAATAAATAACAAATACATTCCTTGAACGGCTGACGTCGGTAGTTTTATAATTTAGCATATCGATGCCTTTATTTTGCATAATTAAAAGGAAAGTAAATAAAGTCCTCGATACATTTTTCGATTTGCCCATTCCAACTGACCAGGTATTCTGAATCCACCATTTTTTAATTAGGCGAACACATCACCAATTTGATAACCTGCTGTGTGATTCTGATTGGTTGTTGATGTGAGCTGTCATACGTATGAACCCAATACTTAAATAGTGACTAAAACGTCTTGCACACATTGAATATCACAAATTGCGCTTAAACAAATAAGTTTGAATTGAAAATTAATGATTATACATCATACTGCAGAATCGCTAATCAAATTAAGTCGTAAGCCAGGAACATTACCCTACGTTAGGTAAAGAGTACCTAAAATCGATTTGATTATCTAAACAAAAACTAACTAGGTAATAAATGGTATGTAAAAGCTTATATCATTTCAAATAAGTTACGAGTTACCACGTGCTACTGAAATCCAGTAATTGGATCTATCTGAATACACAATACAACACAATTATCGCAACCAAAAATACCTACATGCAAATTAATCCCGTGTCAACAAAACGGTTGTACAAAAACATATTCAAGCAATCTATATCTATCGAGAGTAATGCACTACAATTAGTCTACAATTAACGATTTAAACTTCAAGACTCATTGAATTACCAAGTTTTAAATATTACATGTAATTTTATCAGTATCAATCGACATTATGCTGACTGTCTCACTGGTCACTTCGAACGAACGATGATGAATGACATGGCAACAATTTCGTTAACATTTAATGTGAGAAATCCCGATCAGGCAACACAAGAGGAGCAACGAGTGTCCAGCCATACAGGACTGCACATAGCCATGAGGAAACAATTTTAACCCATACTGATGAGGCATTTGCCGAGAGTGTTTCCAGCGATGAGTTAGGACTGTTGGATTAAATATTATTAATTTTATTCACTACTTACTATACTATATTCACGGGCATAGATCAATTTGATTTAACCAGAGAAACTTACGTAAACCAATTTGTCAGCGTCATCATAACATACAGAGTGGCGAGTCCAAACATGACATGAAAAAAGCTCCATGAGTAAGCCACAGTATCTTCTTCATTGTCCCAAACTCTTTTGTCATCATTGCTTTCCCCAGGACCGGAACGGCCACTTTCAGGATCTGTTGGTGACACGGCTGACGATTCAGTCAGTAAAGCATTTCCAAGTGAAAGTCGAGCAGACTGAGAAGCGGTCGAAGTCCTTATGCTTGAGTACAAGACACAAGCAATGAAGAGAATTAGACCAACGATGCTTTGTGTGTCCATTCCTGGTGTTGAGGTACCACCGGCTTCCGCAGGAATGAAATGAGGTTTGCAACTTCCGTCTAAGTAATATTTATTATTCAAATTATGAATTGATAAATAATAAAAAAAGTTTTGAACGAAAATACGCTAATCTTATCTTACTCTCGGAGTTGCTCATTGCTGACCATGTTAAGTACATGATGTAGACTGAGACTGCTGAAGCTTGGAGCAGGCCAGATGTTGGATGGTACTCTTGAACTTTAGGGAGTATGGAGACAACGCTCAAACCAATACAAATGAAGAGGTTGAAAATGATGAAAAACTTGTTTAGACCACAGGATTGATCCTAATAAAATAAATTATAAATTCATCTATGCTAAATGAAAGCGAAGTGACCATGATAGAGAATCAAATAGATATTTATAAAAACGAATCTTTGAGAAGGTTCAACCAGTTCAAAGGGATTTATATATGGAACATGGGGATTAGAATTCATAAAGCTATTGAAGCAATTAACATTTTCGACATGTTAAAGGTAAGATTTTCGTAACTTACAGAATCTATTCCAGTGTAGTAATTCCAGAACAGTACAACTGCTGTAATGACCATCCCGTATCCAAAAACAGTTGAAGAAATTAGAGCGCAATACCTTCGATAAAACATTTTAAAAGTTATTAGTTTCATTCACTTTGTTTCCTTTTATTCAAGTTGGAAAGTCATGCATAATATACTAAATTAATGAATGAATAAGCGTAGTGAAACACGTACCATCCTCGTGATTCTGTTTCTTCGTACTGTCCAATCCAGCTTTCAGCCCAACTATGAGCGAAATCCACAATTAGAATAAGCTGGATGAGAATGAAAATGAAGCCTCCAACCATTCCAAAGTACATCCACGTAGTTCCAAAAGCTCCTCTCGGTATGAAGAACGCTCCAACGCAAATTCCAGTCACAATCATGTATTTAATCGCCCAAAATCCGTTCTGTAATCCAGCTCTTGGATCTTTTGATGTCTTCACCCCGATTGTTAGCAAAGCCATCACAGAGAAGAAACACGTCAGAGCAAAGCAAACACGGTAGACAGCCAGATATCCAACAACTTCAGAACATTTTAGCCCCGGCAGCCCTATCGATGACTCTTCATTCTTGCAAAAAGGGACGCTTGCCAGTGTATCTTGTAATCCCGGACTCAGCATTATGCAGCAAACAACAACTCCAAATAGAAGCATGATAGCATACATGATGCGAGTTGAGGTTGAGTTTTTGCATGACGGACATGCGGCACAGCACAAACTGCACGCCGCGCTTCCACAACAGCAGGCTAGCTATAGAATTTATTTTTAAATATATTTAATAATGTTTCTAAACCAGTTGCTTATAATGAACCTTAAATTATATACATGCAATGATGCAAATGTGGGGTGATCACGAGGGTGTACGGGGAAAGGTATTCTTAAGGCTCAAGTTCAATACCCTTCCCCCGTCAGGGCGAAACATTTGTGACCACACCCCTGAGTTTTAATTTTAAGCCACTCTCACATTTTAATTCTGTTTAATTTTATTCTTTTCGCAAACACCCATAGGACTACGGCACTACAGTTTTAATATTTCCAAACTGATTCCTATAATCAATTTACAATGGGTGATGGTGGGACCCTCAGAATTTAGTAAATTTTTAATCTTTAAAATTTATTTTAGTCATAAAAAAAGAGTGGCCGCCCTTCGGCGAAGGGTCTGGCTGACACCCGATCAACCCTATTTCAATGTAAAAATATATAATTTGGATGTATTTGAAATTATTTTTAGGTTTACCTGTGCAGCACCTAACGCTCCACACACTGCACCCATTTTACTCCAGAAATCCTCTTAAAGCTTTTGATAGTGTATACTTTTCGAGCGCCGATGAATTGGTTTGGTTCCCTTTTTAAACGTCTTCTGTTGCACTGGTAACGAGGTTTTTGTACTTCAAGTTCCTAAAATGCTGCAAGGGTCTCTATAATAGGCAAATTCATATTTTAATTCAAGTTTTTGACACAGTACAATAAAATGTGCAAGCATTCCTTCCCTTTCACTTACAATATTTGATGGACAAACTATGTCCACGTCAAGGTTAAGACTGTATAGATCCAAGATCCAACCTAAAATGTTCAACCAAATAAAAAATTTAGTCTCAGTTCCTTGAAATTTGAAGCATAAATATTTCGTATAAATGATGGATGAACAGACTAAAAAACAAGTACATTGACTAAATAACTACCAGGTTTATTGATTGAAACTGGTTAAAGCTATAATATAGAATTTAATTTTAATCCATTATCAAATAATCTAATCGATAACACAAAACGACGCAGAACACAGAATAGTAATAGAAAATATCAATAGTTGTTCGATCCCATTAATATCAACAGAAATGTAGACTACGAATAATGGCCAAAATTGTACTCGGTATTTCCTATCGATCGAATTTTTAACTTTAAACTCGTCTCCGTTTTCAAACACCAAAAAAATACATTTGTTTGTTATTTTATTATTCGTATTTATTTGCTGTAGTTTGTGCTTACTTTAATTTTTCTTTTGTTCGCCTTGTTCTGTGACTCACAATCTCACAGATTCTGATCCTTAGATTCCCATGAGTCAGTTAGCTAACTGTGTTTCAAAATTATATCCTCTAATGCTGAGAAGTGCAAAATAAATACATGGGAGATAGAACACCTCTCTATGCTGTTAGATATTACGTAGTGCCAATCATCCCTTCTATTTACATAACTCGAACTTGTGCAATGGAGTTGCCTCGGGTCTCCTTACGACAGAGAGCAGCGGCTCAGCCTTCCCAAACTTCCTAGCTCTCCTCCGCTGTTCCTCATAAAATAATTTACTATTCCGAATACATCTCTCCGGTCCTCCATCATCATGATATGAATTCATTAATTAAGCCAATTAAGACTTATTGCTTGAAACGCTTTCGTTAATTTCACAACCTGTTTTACAAAGTTATGAACAAGTTGCTCACCTCGCCAAACTCCACTTGCTGCTTACTAACGAACCTTAGAAAAGTCTGAACTGGAATTGTCCAATTCTCTACCACTTTCCCAGCATCCATTCATCAATTAGTCTTTGCTCTTTGATTTTAATTGTTTAAATTGTTTTTAAATAGTAGTGGCTCAGCTAGCCCATTCATTCCCGTGTTTGTGATTTTCATTCAAACATAATAAATTAATCTGAATAATATGCATAATCACATGCCTCGTATTTTTGGTGGTGTTTTTAATGGTATAAAAAAAATGTTGGTATTTATTTCATATGTATATATTTTGTTCGGATTCCTGATTTCATAAACTACCAGTAGTAGCATCAGCTCGAAAGCAAGTCCTGTCACGTACATTTTACTTGGCTGTAGGTGTTGAATCCATAGTGTAGAAGGAGAAGTGAAAACTCGATATAGGTCTACAAGGTTTGAGGAAAGGTGGAGAAAGTCGAGAGTTTCTTTGTTTTCACTGTGGAGAGTTGAGAATGTTGAGATTCTTGAGATGCAAGATTTTGGGCATAGTATCACGTCTGCTCCAAATGCCTGAATATTTTAATCTAGCTTTGAGAATGAGAATCTAGAAGGGACCTTGGAGATCGCAGATGGCTGGAATGGGATGTTTATTACATTAGTTGAACCTATAACTCCGTTCAATGATAATGAAGGATAGAGGATAATTCTCAGGTTGATTTTACGGATTAGAAAACTTTGGAAATTTTTCAGGGACATTTTTTATCTGGAGCTAATAATGAAAATGATGTAAAATAGTTTATAAACATTTTTATACCAATTTACATACTAGATATGTACTCTTTTATATTTTCGATAGGGAGGATTGCCCAATTGAGTCCTAGGAGGAATTTTTTTTCTGACGAGTTTTTTTATTGTAGGTAATTTGATTATTTTATTTTTTGGCTTCAATCAGCAAGATTTTCTTTGCTTCAGCTTGCCCTAAAGGATTTGTACGGCGTATGCAAAGATGAGGAATTTTAAATCATGGCTTAATTTGAAAAAAATCTCTGAGTAGGAAACATTAGTAAGTACTCGACTCTCAAGACTTGTTAAATGGTTCAGTAATCTCCTCTATTCAGTCTGACATACTTACGCTTGGGTAAGTTTTATTTCGAATATCTTTACAGTCCATTTCAAGATTTTGACGAGCACTGGAGTGGAGATCTTCCATGGATTCAAGCTTAATTCTTTGTCTAATTCAGGAAAATAAAATAAATTTAATACAACCAATTAAGTTCATAAACACGTAGTTAAGCAAATCCGACAACCAATTCAAAAGTAGGAGAAAGCTTTTAATTTTTGAACTGGAAGGATACTTCATCATCTGAAAATAATGGTAAGAAACACGGTTAGTTTGTGGCTAAAAAAAACTTCAATATACAAATACAAGGCCACTTACCAACAAAATGAAAGACTTCACAAACTATTAGTGTTCTTCAAACTATTCACTTGTCAACGTAACCATATGGCTTCCAAAGTTGCAATGCTTGCTCCTCAAAGATGAATAAACTAAACGACAGTCAACATTCTAACAATTACTTTGTCATTCTAACTAAAAACACATGATAGACTTGAACAGGCTATATGCTCTACTCAATACCGAGACCCAGATAATGGGAATGAAGTCGGTCGATTTTGACATTCTTTCTCCACATGATGCATGGGACAATGTTCCCAAGATACGACACGAGGAAGGGAAAGTTTTTTCAAACTATAAGCTTTCCACCCAGATATTGGACCAGTGACGGTGGCAGTGGTTGCTTTGCTAATGGTGAAAGCCTTTATAATTCAGTGGAGGACAAAACGATAAAGAAAGTAGACGGAGACTGAGTGACACAAGAAAAGACAGAGGCAGGAGGAGAAGCAGGAAGGCTTACAGAGTTTGAGGGGAGAAAAGTTTTTCATAAATCCGTAGGTACACAAAAGTGGAGAAAGCAGACTCTGAAAAACGTATTCAAACTTTATGAAAAGTTCTACAACGACTACAACGACTACAACGACAATAACAACCTACCACCATAACCACCACTACTGCCTATGCACTTTTTGATGATGTAGGAGAAAGGATATTTTGTATTCATTCTTCGTGCCAAGAGGGATGTTTTACTCTGAATAATATTAGATTTTTAAGGGGAAATTTTTCCCACTTGCCTCTTCACACCTGAGAGTGGAAACTACAGGTTTTAGATATGACTTTGCGGTCCATAAAATATGTACAAAAAATGTTTAAACATTTTCGCTATCTTGGGAAAAGAATGTCTCTGATGCATTGATGCGTGCATTTTAGTGAAACACTGTCAATGTGTCAACTAACATAGCTCACCGGCCTAAAAATGGTCAAAAATCCATCCAGGCTTTTTTCATGACGTTCAACTCATGTCCTTGTCACGTCATTTTGATGCAAAATAAAATGTGTGAATAGATTAGGGTGAATTTGATTTTCAATTTCATTTATAGAACAGTGCTTTTCTACCCACTAGAATCTAGAATTTCTTTTAGAGTAGTGGCGTAACTAATTGAGTTTTTCTGCTTCATTAACCAATCCATCCCCAAAGGAGGAAATAGTGGAATGTGATCCAAATTTCTGGACTTTCTATTCCATGAAACTGATTTGTTCTATACAGCAATAACTGTTTTAGTATGATAAAACCAGCTAAAGTTTGCGAAGTATCTGGGGACGAAGGGTAAGGATTATGACAACGACCTCGAACCCGGACCCCAGCACATCAGAAGCGGTGGTTGGTAATTGGTCTAGTTAATTACCAAAAACATCCATCCCACATCACCTACAGGGAAAAGCTTGGCCAAACTAGCAATCAATCATTCTAAGAAAACTCCGAGAGCCCTGAACCCTTTTACTTTCCTATTTCGCTTATCATGTAGGCGGAGATAGGGCGTGATTAAAGGCTACCCGGAAATTTATAATTATAGCCTTTGCAGGTAACCTGTACTTACATATTATATGTCCTCACACTAAACATATTACATACACTAGGGATGAAGCAGACAGGGATGATATATTACGAAGCCCCCCTGCTTCAAAATTTATGATTATGACATGTCGACTGTCAACCTCAGAGCGAAGAAGCACTTAATTTAAAAGCTTGTTTTAAGGGAATATTGGTAAAATTGTATAAGCTTAAAGGTAGAGTTGGTGATGGGTGTAACTAATACAAGTTATTGTCTTCAAAATAATCTTGAAAAGTGTAGGTGTTGTCTCATCAATGAGGGTTTATTTTACAACCTTCCCTTCCTTGGCGAATACAATTTGACCAGTTCGAAGTTGAGAAATTTTCCCCATAATACAGCATCATGCTTACTATATAGGATAATCTAGGAATAGGTCTTCTGCTTAAAAGAAAGGATCCTTTAAGGCATGTATACAGTATTTTGAAGATGTTTTGAAAAAGAGTTGAAACAGAAGGACGGTGTAAACAGGAGATAAGTGTTACGAGGTAGTACTCGACAGAAGAATTTGCGTTACACTCATGCTGAAGCTTGTCAGTCATCCACGGCCCTGCGATTAGCAGATGCAGACCCCCACAGCTCACTTGTTTTCTACCGAATGCAAAACAAAAATTACAACTACGAATGTCTAATTTTTTTTGTTTTAAAAAGTAAGATTTGAGTATTTCAAGCTTCCCGATCATAAACCGAATTTTTTAGAAGCAAGTCTAAAGCATGCAGTCTAAAATTCGTGACAATGTTCTGCCAACTGTGCCACCAACTAACTACACTCTTGCTGCAGATGTATCTCAACCCTACTTTACTGCATCCGGAAGTAATATTGATTAAAAGTGTAGCAATATTATGCAATAGCTTTGGCTCTGACAATAATAGTATATGCTTTGTATCAGACTTTCCGAAAAAAAACTAATTTTGAACTATTTTCTGTTTTAAGGTTAAACTTGGTAACTTAGGTTGTACTCTTGCTTTACATATGTGAAATATTTCAAGTCTCAAACGGAAGGATGCACGGATACTGCAAGAACCAAAGCTGATTTCTTTCCTTTGTAGATTTCCCCAGGGCACAGCGAAAGGAGTTGAGGAAAAGGTTCGGTTTCAGATTCAATTAATGCTATACTGTTTGCATTGGCCAATTTAGCCATTCATCTTTAAACTAACCTGTCAGTTCTTTTGTATCTGTAAAGAATTTGGAAGAAGCAACTTAAAACAAATCTATTTCGTTTTAAGGACGAGGAAATCGAGTCCAGAATGTCAATCCAAAGCTTTGAAACCAAGAACTCTTAGATTGGTCAAAATGCTTTTATCTTTTTGCTATTAGGGGAAATGGCCAGAATAAGGGGATGAATCGGATGAAGAAAGCTGATCCAATTCTGCTAAAACTTTTTCCATGCACTGGCACTAATCAAGCTAATACATTGATGGAAGTAATAAGAAGAGAAGAGCTGAGATTTGAGATGATTAATATGATGCGTGGGACAATACACAATAGTGACAATACGATCCACTGCGCTCTTCTAATTATTTATTGTTGGTCATTGGTTTCAGCTTCACTGATAAGTATAGTGATAGAATTACATAGTTATTATTTTAGAAATTTGATATTTGACTAGTTGCTATTAGGATTTACATATATTCCTGTCTAAATGTGTACATAAAGGACTAAATACATTTGCTGTCTCACTGTCAGAAAAAGGATTCCGGGTTATAAAGGCAATGCTCTTCAACTAAAATGCAATCATAATGAATCAAAAAATCTTTGCTACCAACTCTTTCAATTAATTATAAGTTTAATTCTGGCACGATAATGCGAATTTATTTATTGATGGTTAGTGATAAATAATGGTTTTCAATGAGTAGCAAAAGTAATTATTGACAAGACTCTCCACAACCAAACTCTACATCTTAAACAGCTCTGTTTTGTCTGCTACTTTCTTCTAATTTTTTGCAGTTTCTTTATTTGCACAATCAAATAAAGTTTAAAATAAATTATCTCTCACTCGATTGTTAACGTTGCGGTTTATTGCATTTACAGTTCCATTAAAAAAATCTGATTCGAACAATGAATTTGGGCAGCTAAAATTGTCATGATCGTATTTGATATATCTTGTAGCACACGATGTACAAATCCCTGTCTGCCCTTTGGGGCTTTGGGTCCCTTGTAAGATTAACAAAACTTGGCTATGACTTCAAAGAGCGTTCAATTACTTATGACTTCTAAAGGGTGGGTTGTTATAAATTTAAATCCATAATGTGAATTAACTTTTACTCCGTCACATTCATTAGAATAAGTTATGATAATGAAAGTCTCACCTCACAACAAATAGATAATATGAATCTAGGGCTTAGGGGCTTAGGGGTACACGATGGCTGGTACTCCTACCAAATTTAATGCTAGCATTAAAGGCTAACAATCTAAATAATTCGTAAAAAATATTTTATTACCTCACCATCACTTTCTATCTCTCAATTTACTTTTACTTGATCGTTCCCTCACAAAAATTTAATACAGTCTCATCTTTCGTCAGGCTTGCTTCATTAGTTTTTGTTCTCGGTACTTAATTAATCTGAAAGCAGTCTATTTTCTACAAACGATTTACGACATATCCCGTGAATAACAAATGGTTCCTGTCCGGGCATTCCGCTTCAGCAATCAGTTCGTGTCCTTCGCCAAATAAATTAATCAAAACTTCAGAACATAAATCAGTTGGATTCTGTGATCTATTCCAAGAAATTTAGTTGGACACACTCCGAATCTAAGCTGTGCTCAGTGTGTTGTGATTGTGTGACCTCAATAGCCCTGGCAGCGAGCAAATAACCATAACAGTGATGAAAGTGTTTTTCATACTTAATAACCTTTTTTTTTCCTCTGTTGAACTCCCAAACTTTTAATCTTCATTACCTCATCTCGTTCTATATAGTCTATAGTTAATTATACTTGCAAAAACATTTCACCAACTTTTATCAAGATCATCATAAAGGGCTGATTGCAATTTACTCCAGATGAATAAAATGGAAAGATTTTACTTGGAAATTGGGCTGTCCATAGTAATTTTCCTCTCTGGGTTCTCTTTCTCAACTTGTTCCTCAGAATCTATTGCAGGACTTGTTCAGTCAACTCTACGACCAACCGTATCAACATATACATTATTACCAACGACCGTTGAAACGGATGATGCAAACCCTGTAAGAATATCAGGTATGGCTTTTCTATACAACTTTTCTTTATTTTTTTTACAGTCAGAGATGTTTATTTAAAAATTAAGCTTCACGATATTTGTCAGTAGCCTTTTGATTTGAATTCTGAGTTAAATATTTATTATTTTTAGAAACCACAAATGGCATTTGAATTTTAACATAGGTGATAGTATACACTAGAGCTTGTAGATGATGAGGTTGGTTAATAGCCAAGACAGCCAAGTTGACCAATATGGTAAGTATTTTGCTGTTAGCATGTACTTTTAGTGTTTGCTCTGGCAATTTGTGAAATTGTTAAATACACTACTTTCCCTTTCCTAACATTTAACTTTTAAGTTTCGGTTTTCATCGAGTCATTCATTCCAAGTAGCAAATTTAATATTAGTATTTATCGTTAGTATTTTCATTCCTTGCATTGAAATAGGGTTTCACAAGCCGGATTAACAGCGAGAAAGGAATGTAATTATGTATGATTGTCTGCATTATATTTATGTGTTATGTTATGACTGCTGTCTCTAAATTGCATCTCTTGAAGCAAATGCTAAGCTTATTTTATGACTTACGTCCATGTGGAAGCTTGGTAGTTTGATGTTATCCTTTTCCTCTCCTTCATGCGTTGGTTATTGCATGTTAGAAACTTAGAGTTCTCTAGTATTGTTCTATTTAAGACTAGTTTATGTCTGACGCTAGAAATCATGTACATCTTGATCTATTTAATAGGTAAGGAAAATCGAATTGAACGAGTACAAGACAAGACCAGTTCGGTCTGCTGATATATATATTATGCAGCTTAAATTATTATTCCATCTTCAATGATCTTTGCAGGCAAAGTAGCAACAAGCTTTAAAATTTCAGTCGCAAACTTTCAATTCGCTGCAGAACATAGATAACCCTGCGTTGGTAGTAAAGATCGAAAATAGTAGAAGGGCAAAAATTTAAATTTAAAACGTAAATAAGAGTCCTCTGCCCTCCTTGAAATGATCGAAAGGTAGTAACTAATAAGTAGTAAGTCCCTGTAAGTGCAGATCTCCGTAAATTAATCTACTCAAGTATGGTCCAATTTGTGTTCCCAAGGATTAAAGCTGAGAGGTTTGTTGTTACTCCTTCCCTATTTATCTTGTCATCTCATGCAGACTTTGTTAAATTATATTTTGACTAGAACTTGTATCAGAAGACGTATTTTCCCAAGGGTCTCAATAATACTACCAGTAAAATCAAAGTTACTCTGTTAAAATAAAAGCAGACAAAGTTAAAGCTTCTTTTCATATGAGTCTTTAGAAACAGAAGTCCTTGTCCAACCCAGCGGTACATTTTTATATTGTAACCGTTGTTATTTCTTTTCATTATAAGAACTAGCTGTAATTGGAGTTAGAATTACAACTGTCAGTACTAGAAACATAATAGATATGATGACAGAAAACGAAAGTTAAAGGTGATTATTGAAATGAAATACGTTGTTAGTTTAGTGGTGGTTATGGTACATAATAAGGCATAATGTAGGGAAAGGCTTAAATTAACACATGTAGATGGACTGTATCTGTCTAGCGAAGGAGTATTATTTTCAAGTGATTGCCTACTTTACTACAGATTGTTAAGAATTCCAATCACATCACAAAAGCATCCCTACACAATAATAACGCATTCTATGTGCATCCAAATAATATATGAGGTAGAATATTGTACATATCATGGAAGGTAAACACCAGGCTTGAGGACGTGAAGAGATGAGAAAAAACTTTTGCTTTTATGCTCATGACATGACACATGGAATTAGGTTGTAAAAAGCAAAGGCTGAAGATTAGAGATGAGGGAAGATATTATATTATCTTTAAGTAGGAATGATACGAGTTACCGGCAAAGCCTTTTCGATGATGCTCATATTCATGACGACCGGACCCATAACCCATAGGAGAGTCAACCATCGCCCTACTTTCGGTTCAGGAAATTGAAGCATCTCTATCGAGCGACCAACTTGTATAATTCTAGGTGTGCTCTCCGTCCCCGTCCTTATAGGTAGTTAGCTTAGTCCCTCTCTCTGGTACTTAGTTATGTCTTCTTTGTCATAGGAATGAGATGAGATGTAAAACCCATTGCAAGAAATATATAGAGGACCTGTCGAGTCTGAATGGAATTACAACTGCAAATGACGTTTATAAACCCCCCTTTCCTCATCTATAAATGGAGATATCTAGAGACTAGGGTCAGTGAGAGACAGAGAATGATTTACAGAGCAAGGGAAGGCGTAAAGTAATGCCTGTCGGTTTTCGTATTATTTAGTATTCCTTTCGTTATCTCATGATTCATGATGTGATGTTGCGATAAAGATTCATTTTCGCAATTATTTTTCAACGTGGTAGAATTGATTTCGGATTGTCATTGCGTGGGCTACTTAGGCTACTTACTAATAATTGGATGAATCACTCGAGGAAATTGGATGCACTGCGAAGGAAGTTTTCCGAAGTATTTGACTTGTAATTGGAAATATGATTTGCTGTCGAAACGTGGATTTTTTTTCAAGGAAATTGTTGCCAGAAAAATAATTCTCTAAATCTGACTCTCGCTGTATATGGAATTGATGGAGCCATTTAAACATTAACCGATAGTCAAAGGATTCCTGGATTATTGAAAAAATCTAAAGTACAGAATTAATGCATGTTAAATAATTTTTGATAAAACTGAATCATCAATGGTAATAAACTTGTGTGAGTATAATACACAACTCAATGGGAAATTAACTAGCAATTCGTTAGAAACAAACAACTAAT
>JAQFYM010000045.1:0-152701 GCA_034694785.1 Agrenia bidenticulata | reverse complement strand
TTTTTACTATAAATCTTACGCTCTGGGAGGACACTTGTCCTCCCAGTTTCAAAAGTTGTTATTTTTCGAAATAATTCCATTTGTCGTAACCTCTAGCGACAAGAAGAGTCCATTAATCTTGATATGAAATATACCAAGATATATAAAGTTCGTTTTAAATATCGAAATTAACTTTATGTACCTTGGAAATATACCGAACTCGAGTCTAGTCCAAGACCATAAAAGATCTCCAACTGCATATCTTTGCTAATCCTACGAACTACCTAAAGAATAACTGAAACATGAATCTGTTAAACTAATTAGAAATAGAACTTCCCCAACTCAAAAGTGTCAGTATGGAAGGTTCGATGATTGTAAAAGGATCCGGTCGATGCTCTAACTGCCCTTGTTGTTGTGACATCCCTTTGGAAATCGCTGTTCAATTTCTCGCCGCATTTGATTTGGTAAGCTGGGCATTCGCAAGCAAAAAATTTCTTAAGTATTAAACGCCACTAATTCCGACACGTCCTTCATTTCCAGTTCTACGCCACGACATCCTTGGTTGCTTGCGTGACGATATTCGGGCTGGATATCTTCGCCCACCGAAAAGTCACTTTGAGAAATGGAACAGATGCTGAGGTTGACGAGGGCTTCAAACCTCCTATAATAGGCGTTAAACCGATACCCTTGTACGTTTTTCAAAATAAAACGACCACAACAACAGAGAGGGAGCCCTTCACCTTGCGGACTACCGCTGCCCCTATTCCCTACTACGACTATGACATCTCCGACACTGTCAAGCTCTCGAAATCGTACAGCAAAATCGCCGTCCTCACCGAGAGATCTCATGACTTCATAGAACGTCAGTGTGGGCGGGAGTACATCCTAAACTATTTGTTTACTCACGAGCTGCTTACGACGAGAGCCGTATACCGTGAGTTAAATAAAATTAGGTCTAGAGGTCACATTGAAAATACCCTTGACCTTTACAACTTATCTCATTAGGCTTTTTTTTACCTTTCAGACGAAATACTGCTCGTCTTGATATTCGCAGAGGTTTTGAACATAGGCTTGTCAATTTGTATGCTCACCACCGTCTGCTGCTTTGTAAGTTATGCCCCAACCGGTTTAAGTTACATTTTTTTTTAATTCTTGGAAAGTCCCTCTTGAAATCCTTAGATAGAATACAAATCGTCCAAAGTGATTGTAATGATGGTGTGGATGTTCCAATGGATCCCTATGTTCATGAAGGTCTACGCCATAATCCTGTCCCAAAGCCATCGAATCTGCATCCTCGAGTTTGCCTGGCTTCGAAGTGGGTTCAAAGGTCAAACCTTCCTCTTTTGGATCCTGATCATTCCATTGATATCCTACAAGCCGTATGAGATCGTGGTCTTGGCCTTCTACATCAAAGAGTTCCTCCATCTGGGCTTCCTCTCGGACGAGCACCTCCTCCCCCATGCGGCCAGGGGGGAGTCCGAGTTCCAGAAAAATTATTTCAAAGAGTTCAACCAACTCCAGGCCGAGAAGGGACTCAACACTAACCTGGAGACCTCAGGGTTCAAGGACTTTGAACCTTTGGAGGTGGACTCAATTCAAGACATTATGAGGCAGTCGAATGACTGGCACAAGAGGCAGCAGGAGTTGCATTACAATAACTTGACCCGGGGGGACACTCGAGTTCAACTCAAATCTAACCGAAAAACTTGAGGGTGGATTGTTTTTAAATCCCAATTGGGATTCAATGTTAACCTAAGCTAGTTTTGAGAAGGGTGGGGATTGGGTTATTATTAAGTCCATGTATTAGGTTTAATAAATTCTTGAAAGTTTCGAAAAAAATCTACGGATGATATTTTCACCAAGTTTTCAAATTGGCAGGTAATAAACCGGCCGTAAAAAATAGATACCAATCTTAACAAAGAATTAATAATTCATGTGTTTAATCTAACTTAGTGAGAATTGAGTTAAAATAATAGAGAAATTAAAAATTCAATTAAACTTCCGACTGAAATGCAATAAAGCCCTAGTGCGTCATAAGCGGTCCACACCCCCCACTGGAGTTCCGACAAAATTTGAATCATGAAACAAAGGTAGGGAATTGTGGATTTTAATTTAGAATTTAATATCTCTCGAGTTTTACAAGTTGTCCAAGTGATTAACACTAAACTTGTCGAATACTTTCCTATCCTTTTCCCTCCCTCCAGTCTGACTCCGGTGAGAGAGTCCTTTATAGCCCAAAGGAGATCTCTCCGAGTGACGAGGCTAGAGTCTCATTCCACGAGATCCCAGGGAAATAAAAGGACAGACATATCCTCGTAGTGGAATTTTTATTCTGGAATTAGTTAAAGCCCCCTCCATGCCCGGGTATTATTCTGCCCTGTCTGCATCTGGTATTTTATTTTTATAGCCAGGAATAAGAAAAAATGGAGCAAGTGGAAATAGCTCCATTTACACTTTAACGATCTCCCTCCACTTCCTCCGGGAGACAATGACAATAATCTCTACAAGGCCCCCGTATTTTTTATTTATACACACCGGGCCACTTTGGCTAATACCCGTCTTAAAACACGAACATGGGACACTCATCCCTCCCCTCTTTTTAATCCACTTTCTCGGTGCCCTATACACTCTAAAAATATTGTATTATTTATGAGACTCATCCCTTAATCTAGAATTTTGAAAAGTGACGTCATTCTCTTGTCAGTGGCTTAGAATTAGGGACTCCTAAGATTTCCTCATTACTCTGTCAAAATATCCGTTTAGCTTTCGGCCGTTTTTTTGGATTCTTGGCTCAATTCATCACACAGGATGTTGTGAGATGCCTTTTTTAATCGGGATTAAACTTATGATCCTGTAGAATTAAAATAAAATGGCTTTTGAAACTCTGCAGCGTGTTTTGAGTGTAGTGGGAGAAATAAGAGGAAACTCGGTAGAAAGGGGCTTGACGATGGCCCATGTTCCTTGATTACTTGATAAGAGCAGATGTTTGTTATATGATAACTTTAATGCCCGCCTCGGACCGAATTGTTCAAACGGGTAGAAATGAATTGGTTTCTTGAGATGAGAAAAGTTGTAAAGTTTTCGGAGCAATGAAAAGACATCACGTGCGCTCGATTACTTTTTCCGAATTAAATTCTCATCCTACAAACCGATTACAACTTCCTTTCCCTCTCTTAAGTAGATTTAATAATAAACACCCCTTTAAGCTTATTTACTCATCATAACCATTTGCAAGGGAGAAACTTTTGTTTTTGAATCTCTTTTGACATTTAGAATCAAAAATTTGTGTAGAGTATAGTATTACGCCGGAATTTTACTTGCATCTTACTCATGTTAAACACTTTGAAATATGGGAATCGACAGAAACTTGCTAATGAAAATCGTCTTTGTCATTATCTTATCTTGTATGATCCTATTCTGTTCAGTCTACAAAATTTAGAGTGGCTTTGACCATTTACATTGCAGCATTTAAATCGTTTCAGAATCATCAACTCAGGACGACTTTTGAGACGAGTGTCCGAAAAACCCGGAATTCTCCATAGTTACGCCAGCTATAACCGAGTCGTACAACAAAAGTCTTCCTGAGATGTTTAAAAATCCCGTATGTCCCCTACGAGGCTTGAAGATGAATCTCATGAAGATTTTAGAATTGACTGACCTTTTATAAATAAATCCCTTGAGAGGAAAGTATCAATGGTGGAGTCAGCGAATCGAATGGCAGGGTGGCTATCATCTGTGGGTCCCCACAGCCCGAGGTCAAACATAAGCAATAATAATAATGGCAGCCGACGTATTTACAGTATGAGTGGACCTAATGGTTTCGAAGTATTCATTCCAAGTGGGACGGACAGGCCTTCCCGGTCCTCGTGTCCTAATCCTGGTCCACAAGGGGATAATTTTGGACACTATAGGCCCCTCTTGGGGGGAAGGATTGTTTTGGGGCCGGAGTGGAAATTGTTTGTGCTTCATTGGATAGGATTCTTTATTGTCTTAGTTCTTCTTCTACTCCAGTATGAGGTCAACTTATCAAAATATTAAATTAGCTGTGAGTGGGTTTAATCAGTGGGTTTTAATGGGTTAGATTCTAATTGGAAATGACAACTTGAGTTCACAACGCCCCGAAAATTAATTAATCCTATTTACCCCATTAAACCCATCACAGTGAGTTTATTAAATTGCATTTATCTCTTATCGACCATATCGACTCCTCAAAGATTACACAAAGTTGTCACTTAAAGAACTTGAAGCTGCTATAGTATTTTAGAAA
This sequence comes from Agrenia bidenticulata, assembly GCA_034694785.1. Taxonomy (NCBI): domain Eukaryota; kingdom Metazoa; phylum Arthropoda; class Collembola; order Entomobryomorpha; family Isotomidae; genus Agrenia; species Agrenia bidenticulata. The sequence goes on along the minus strand of JAQFYM010000045.1, from coordinate 148,455 downwards.
TTATTTAAAATTTTGACTACTCGACTATAAAAATAAGTGGGTAACAATAATCATCTGCAGAATGTTAATTTATTCCAGGCACAAGGACATAGACGTGAAATTAGGTCGGTGGGTGCTAATTCTTGGATTGGTATTACATTTAACATCCCACATATTATTTACCTCCATATCCTTCACAGACCCGGGCGTCATCCCTCTAAGTAAAGAAAGCCCTTCATTCCTCTTGCTAAAATGTTTTCAAAAATAACCCAGTGCTTATTCAATTTAAATATTTAGACTACACAATGTCCGAACTAATTACGGACACTGATGACTACAGACAGAGGAACCCTGGTCAGCGGTTCTACAGATATTGTAGCAAGTGTGACGGGTTCCGACCCCCGAGGTGTTTTCACTGCAACAACTGCAACATTTGCATTCGTAAGAGAAAAATCTGACACTGATTATTTTTACTATGAATTTAATTGACCCTTTGCTGACCTTTAATTTCCGATGTTTTTGTGACCTCAGGATCCCAAGAGCTTCACATGATTGCTGGAGGGATATGCGTCGGAGAAAGAACAGCCAGGTCCTTCTTGTTGATGACGTTGCTCATGGGCGCCTTGTCGTGGTACCTGGTGGTCATCAATAGCCTCATGATTGTCGAGGGTGAGTAGCTTAATAGTTAATTTCAAGCGCCCTCGTTGACCTTTGACCCTTGACCGTTTCTATTGGAATTAGTAAGGAAAGAGAGCGTTGTGAGGAGAGAGACGATTAACATACAAAAGCTCGTCTTGGCTACTTTGTCCTTGATATCTGGAATTGTGCTGCTCTTTCTGCCCCAACTGGGAGTCTTGATGTTTCTATTCCGGGTTTACTACATTGGAAATGGGTCTACTACGAGGACGTTCATTAATGTCAGTTTCTGAGAACGGTTGCTGTTTTAAAACCAACTTCATAATCCTTATTTGCCTTTTAATGTTTTGGATGTGCTCCAGGCTGGAAGACCTGATGAAATGGAATGTCCACCGGATCAGCGAAACATGTGCCAGAACTACAAACACTTTTTCTTTGGGAAGAAAAGAGCTAGTGCTTTCAGTAATGTCAACTCGTATTTTTCATGTTTTTTTAACGGCTGAAGCTCTTGAGTTGACAAGTTACGTTAGATTTAGATAGGACACGTTGGGTCCAGGATTAAAACCGAATTTAGCAGAATAAGCCCTCCGGATTCATAGGCTTTTGTTTCAAAAGGGCCGGTTTTTCAGGCTGATTGTTGAGAATCAAAATTAGTTCAGATTTGTTTTAATGCGTGTGATTGAATTACAACTTTACATGTAGACATTTTATTTCAGGACACCCTGTACTTACTCTAAAAGTATACAGAGAATTGAAAGAATAATTGGTTTATGAAGCAACGACTAATATATTTATTTAAAAAAAATCCTTTAAAGGAAAGAAATTCAACCAAGTCCATCCTGAATTTGGAGGTTTGGAGGAAGATCCGTGGTTCTCCCCGACTTTTTTGCAATCCCGGGATAGTCGAGAAATGATTCAGGTTTGTTAGATACAAAACTTATTCGAAAATACTGAATTTCTATAAAAATTCTACGGAATATTTTAGATTTCCATTCAGTTTTCAATCTTCAATTTAATCTTTTAGATCACAGCTAGAGCTAACGAAGATAACATCATTAATTATGCCCGTCTAATGAACCCGGTATACATCATTAATATACATCCTGATCTTATTCAAAATCATTAATTAGTTCCCAAGCTAATGCTAATCATTGATCAACATTAAATTTAGGCCAGACATCCATTAATAGAAACAGAGGAGACTCTTCTTTTAAGAGCTTTAGCTGCGGACGCCAGGCTGCAGTCCTACCCTTCAGTACCACATTTGGAAAATGGAGGTACGTACAGTTACTTGCTAATATAATTGCAGTCTATAATTTTCACATATCCTCCCACTAATTACAATAAAGGACTTGATCAGATCCCCGGATCCCGGGTCAAGACTCCATTCAAATCCAAGCCTTCCCAAATCCTCCAACTCCATATCGACCAGTTCCAGAAAACTCGTCAAATCCCCAAGTCAGTTATATTTCATCGAAGGCACAACGAAGCCCGGCCCACTTTAAGCGAAGGCTGTCTCGCCAGGGGGAAAAGCGACGGAGGTCAGGAGCTCGTCCAAATAGCCCGGGCTGAGCAATTCCGTCGGATTATTGACCTCGTCCTTCTCAGGGACCGAGATGGCCTCTTAAGAATGTCCAGGAGGATTAACGTTGCAGGACTCCTGGGTATGTCAAACCCCCCAATCATGATAATAAATTACAACTAAAAACTAAACAAACTCTTTCTGTGACCTAGGACTTGAAAACTTTGACCCTGACAACCTGCAATTCGTAGAGCTGAACAACGGCCTTCCCATGCTCGCCCCAAGAAGACGAGACGTAGGGGGCCCACAGAATGTCCACAGATTTGGAGGGCTGATGGGCATCCCCCAAATGGTGGCTGCAGGCTTACTTCCCACAGCCAGAGAAATGGTCACAGATGTCCAAAGTCGACTAGGTCCAGGGCGAGTAGTAAGGGTCTGTAACACTCAGCCAGTGAGGGAGAATAATGTCCACTTGGCTCGAAGTGGACGGCACAATTACAGCCAAATCCAGGCGCATATGACCATTGCGCCAAATGACACCCCACTGTTATATGACACGAACCGTTCGGAGAGGGTCAATCGTATTGTTCTAGCCCAGCGTAACCTCCAAAGGGCAGCAACGGAGCGGGATCGGTTGACCCACAGCGGAAGTCGTTGCTGGAGAGGGCCTATATTTCAACCAATGGATACTAACAACAATCCTAACAACTTTGATGTCAACACTAGTAGCTCTAGAGGGGCAGCAAATGCCACAAGCTCCACCATCCCAAGCCCTCCAGTGGCCCCAACGTATTATGCCACAGCACGAGTGGGAGCATCACCTAATCGGCATAGAATCTCTGGAGGGATGGGATGTGGAGTAAGATCTGATCATCCGTACCAAATTGATGACATGACGGAGTTGGACAGTCGGGTCAGGAGTTGTAGGCGACCTTTAAGGGGACCTAGTTCTCAACTTCCACCTTCAACTCCAAACTCTGAGGATGACCAGCAGTTGCTTGTCATTCTAAATGACGGGAATGTATTTAGGCATTTGAGGGACAGGGAGAATGAGAATGAATGAGGGAGTCGAATAAATAAGTATCATTTAGATTGTTAGGAATTTTAAATTCGAATATTTGATTTATTTATTTATTACGGACATCAAAGTAACCAAATTGACAAGTCATTAGTGATTACGTTTCAGCATTAATGGTCCCAAAGTAGCGTAAATGTACTGAAAATTAACTTTAACCCATTGAGATCCACTTTAAAACTTATAGCGGGTTTATCTCGAGCAGCAAAAATCAAAGTCTTCAGTATGCAAAAGTTGTCATGGAATATTTCTGAGCTCATTTCCCTCAAAACTAAGCCTTATTTTGATACTCTTTACTATCCTTGGCCGAGTATATACTTTAACCCAGACTTCCAGGGAAAAAGTGACCTGCAGATAATCGATGGCTTCAAACAGTGGTAAGTTACACTTAAGATACGCATACCATCACCGGATTTCTCATCCGCGTAAGAATAAGTAATATAAAACCTCACAGGTACCTAAATTCAGGTGGTAAGCCGCCTCACGGACCCTTGACCCAGGATAATAAGTCCAAGAAGAGCCCCAGAAAGTCCATAGAAACTTCTCAGAAAAATTCCCCCCCTCCACCAAAGCACCCCTCTCAAAAAGGTCTCCTCCAACTCAAAGCGGAAGTAGGAACACAACCGCTTACAGAAACCCCGAAAGCCGTTCCCAAACTCGTTAATAAGAATTCGGAGCACGACGAGACAGCACAAGCCGCGATCAAGGCCGCGGAGGCTGAAAGAGTTAAGACGTACCAAGGGCAAGTTGAGGCAGAGAAGCAAAAGCAAGCCAATTACAGCGCCAAGAAGAAGCAGGAGGGAGAGCTCGCTGTCCAAAAAAGGTTGGAAGCAGAAGCGGCAGCCGCGGAGAAGAAATACCAAGCTGAACTAGCAGCGGCTAAAAAGCCATCCCCTACAGCATCTAAATCCAATAGCCAAGGCAAGAATTCTTCAGATAATATGAGTCATCAACCCCCAGGTATTAATCTCAGTGTGCGTTTGATATCCCTAAAACGAATATCCATAAAGGTAATAGCCATAAGTTATAATCCATAAAAAAATTATCCATAAAAAATATCCATAAAAAAAATACCCATAAAAAAAATTATGGGGTGAATACATTATGGATAATTTCAGCTATGGATGTTTATGACTATGGATAATTTTAGTTATGGATATTGATGATTATGGATTATAACTTATGGCCATTACCTTCATGGATATTCATTTTAGGGATGTCGACCTACAACCATTAATCTCAGTGCTACCAACGCGAATATGTATTAAGATTTTAAAATTTAAAACCTGTTTTCCCAACTTGTTTCACATTAATTCACATGTACCAAACTCAGCCCATCCAACAGCTCCCAGTCGAAGTTCAATTAAACACACCCAACCGTCTTCCAAAAAAATCCCCGAAGATGCCCATCCCCAAAAAACTGAAAGCGTGACCCTTAAGAAAAGGCCGAGTCAACCTCATCCTGATCAACGCCAGCCTTCCAAATCCATCACAAGTATTGAGAGCCGCGAAAAGTCGTTTCACGAAGAGCTCAGCCCAAAAGTATTCCATAACTTCGATGCAGCCCTCGTGTTTGTAAGTATTCAATTTACAGCTCTTGCAGAGGTCACTGAAGCTAAAATTCCACCCACAGTTTTAATTCCCTTGACACATTTCCAGGGCCCCGACGCGTTTATACGGAACTACCAATGGTACGAAAGACGCTGCAAGCGAATCGGCTACAGCTTGAGTGGAATAGCCGTGGCCATTGCCCTTCTTACCGCCGTCATCCAATTCTCCCTCCACATAATCCCCCAAGAACTCGCTGCCCGCTACATCCTCCACACAATCTTCTATGGCGATGGGGTGTACATCCTCCTCAATTGTTGGGGTCCTGTCATCGTCGGCTATGCCATGTGCATCTACGGAGTTGTCCTCATCCAATGGCCAAAGCTAAGGCAGTGGAAGCGTCTTGGAAGATCGGTATGTCACAGGTCACGACACAAAGTATAATAACCAAGGTATGGTATCATTGTCCACCTTTGTTTTATGTCTAGAGATGGCTTGTTCAAGTCCTCCTTGACCTCTACCTCGTAGCCGTTTTGGCGTACTATTTTGTGGAGATGGCTAGGATCGAGAAGGACGTTGAGGCAGATATGAGACATGATTTGGAGTTTCATAAGGGATATCGGGTTGAGACAAGTCAAAACTATGTAAGGAATTCCATACCTTGTCAGAAATCTATAAAGCCTGAGTCAATTGTTGTGAATTAATTTTGATTGTTTGGGATTGCAGTACCGTTGTTGTGGGATTCGGTCCTACAAGGACTGGGAGATTCTAGCCAAGGACCCGAAACAAATAACAAAATGGATTGGGAACCTCTGCCTAAAAGTTTGTTTGAGAATATAATTATGACCTTTACTAAACACCACAGAGTATGTAATTTCTGACCTACTGACCTTAAATCTGCATAGGAAGAATTCTATATGATTCGAAACCCTAACGTTGAGTTTGAAATTGTCTGCCACATTCCCTCGTCGTGTTGGAACACCACAGGGTTGGACTACAATGACAAGGCTAGCTTGACAATCTCCCACTGGCCTAATGCCTGCCTCTCCTGGGAAGTTGGGTTGGCCTATTCCCTAGTGGCCCTTTACAATTTCATTCTCTTCAGCATTATAATAGCTCTTGTAAGTTGAGTTTTGAGGTTGATGAGAAATGATTTGTAAATGATAAGCAGTGGTATATTTAAATTTCAGACCGTTGTGTTCTACTACCTTCGACGAGTGATTGTATTCTCTAACAAGAATAACATTGATTTGAAGCCGAGGTATCAGTTTGAAGAATGCCTCTAGGGAATGTAACTTGTCAAGATGTGCAAAGAAATCCTCAGTCCGTTTCGCCCAAGTTGATAAATAAAGGATTTTTGATGCAAGAGGTATTGCACTAACCCCAGGTCACAGACCTTGTTTATGGGCCTTAAAAGAAGCTTGAGCAATGTAATTACAGTTGTTGGGAATTGGGTGTAGTAATAGTCGATTAATAATAAATATTGGACCACTTCGGACATCTCGTAACCAAATATTATAATAAAAGGTTACGTATTTTTTCTCAGTGTGAATAGAGAGTATTGTACTATGAGTTTCTAAGCCCTTTTCTTTATGAGATTATATTTTAAAACAAAGACGAGGCTTATCACAAGCAGACCTTCAGTCTTGTCACGAATTTCATGTCTCTCTTCCTTGATGAGGATTGTAAATGGAGTGGGTATAGAGGTACTTTAGCCATACGTATCATTTTATGGGTAGTGGGGATATTTATTTATTATTGGAATGTGGGTTAGAGGGGATGATTCTTTGATTAGGAGTACCTGAAAACAAAACTTCTCACTCATCCATATGTCTTGTACCTCTGGTAATCATTGTGGACCGGTGATGTTTTTTTGAGGTATGGAATATGGATGATTTATGAATTATGATCTGTGTGATTGTGATACCATTGATGACATACTGTTAATTTAGCTGTACATAAATTAGATGGAATGAGATGCTTCCAAAATTGAGTTGGTACGAGTACTATTCTAAGCATTTCAAGTCAAACTTCATTTTTATATTTAAAAAAAAGTTGTAATGTGGTCACTGATCCCTGATCAAATAATTATAATAATAATAATTTATCTTAACGTCAAGGTGGGTTCAAAATCGAAAAAAATGCATTAGGCCCGTTTTAGGGACCGGAGACAATTATTTAGCACACATTTCTGCAATCTCTCCAAAGCACGAGGAAAAAAACATTCTAAATGATTCCTCATGACCATCATGATAACCTAAGGGGAAATCAAGTCAAAATTGAATCAATGATGATCTCACCAAATTGCTACCTTCTCTTGCTCTACAGTACAAGCTGCAGCGCAAACCCTTTTGTTTTTTGTCATTAGGATATTATAGATAGATTAGAATACATATTGTGCCAATTTGCAAATAATCACAATAAAAACTGCCTTAAAAAATAAATGGACTTATTCAAGCTTCTTTAGACTATTTGCCGGCTTGGTGGCAAATAAATAAAAATAAATAATGCACATAAATCACCTTGGCATGAATTCCCTTGCTCCTCAGTGTCATCAGTCAAATTCAATTGAGAATCTTCTGGTGCAATTTCGCAATTTCAGTTAATTAAATTTTAGCATAGGGTCATTAGGGGCCGATCATAACGCACGAGGGGGGCTATAGAGTCCGGTCAAAAGCACTTGGTGGTCACCCACATTGATTTTGCCAGTGTGTAAAATGCTATTGGAATATTTCAGGAAACTTAATTAGATTTGCTACAACCCTCTTCAGCAAAGATATTTTAATGATGATTAGTGAGACCGTGAGGAATGAACAATAAGGAAATTAATCTCATAAGCTTCAATTTCTAAGCTTATGGATTATGGACAACCAGTATGGAGCGGTTTTTAAGAATTATTTATAAAAAATTAGCTAGGTTGACAGCAATGCTAATTGTAGAGTAGATCCTACATGTCTCCATACTTTTAAAGCTGATTATATTAATATGAACCCAATCTTCTAATAATGGTTTTAAGAGCTGAAAATGAAGATTTAAAATCTTGTCATATCTGACAGAGAGACATAAATGGAAGAATCATGAAATGATAAGCTTTTTCCTTTTGAGATATTGAAAAATGAGTACAGGGTGAGGTAATACTTGTAAAACAGTTTAGCAAAAGCAATAAGATGCTAAATATTTTCAAGATTTGCTGGAGTGAGATTTTTTTCGCACAAACCGGATCTAGTTTCAAAAAATCGCAAGGAATAAATCAGCAAAGGGAGACGGAGAGGTGTTCTCAACTCATCAGGCTCTTAACACACCACCACCTCATCTGATTTATTTGAGAGATACATACAAAGATGCATACTAAGAAATTAGATGAGGATATAATTATTAGAGTAGATATCGCAAATGATAATAACATATTATTACGTCTATGAGCGGCATGGCATATGCTTCAATTTAATGCAAAGGGATAGATTGTAAATAAAACGATTTCTATGCCCAATGTCAAAGGTCACCTTCGCAGAGTTGGTAGAACAGGTTGTTTGAGGAGGGTGGGGATTATTTTCCTAATCAACTAAATAAACCTTCTTTGCGGGCTTATGGAAGAGGTGTTTTAGCTTCAAGATTGATTATTCTCCTGATTGGCATTTTGCAAAGTTGGAATGAGGACGGGAGATCAAGATGCAACCCTTTTTATATTGAGGCTGTAGTGTGAAAAATATTAAGATGATAAATATTCAGTCGAGGATGATTTATCATAGTTATCACACAAGATGGATAACATGTCGTGTTTTTTGTAAAAGGTTTGCATGAAATGCCCATAAAGTGCAAGGCCGAGGTGTATCTGCAATTTTATTCATCTGATTTTAATTCATCTTCTCCACTCATCTATTTTAGTGTAAATTATTGGCATTTTTTTGCATTGCTTTTTTGACAGGCTTGATTATAGCGGATGGTTTAAACGATGTATGTCTATTGTACTAGTACTTGTCTAGTCCTCAACCATGAGATTTAAAGGCCAGTTTTTTTTGAATCAACATATGGTATGTTAATTCTGTTAGGAAAATATCAAAATAATTAATTGTCCAAAATCATCGATGCTTGGCTTGTCTTCCTTCTCTAGGTGTGCTTTTCGAATAGACATTGGCTCAGTCGATATTTTAAACTTGAGATTCAAGTAGATTGGATCAATCAGATTTTTCATCGCCAGGAAAATGTCCATGACATATTGTATTTTTTAAAAGATAAATTCTCAGATTTCGGCCCCAAGTAAAAGATATTTAAACTATCCTAATTATGGAAGTTGACTTAACGATCAACCGAGTTGTACAAAACTCATATAGGAGCAATCAGTTTTTATAAACCAAATCATTCTTTGGAAACTTCCTCAGATTGTTCTACCCAAGAAAAATGTTCATATAATTCTTTGATTACGCTTTCGGCATTAAAATAAATTTAAAAAATTGGGACTCAAATGATCTATACAAACATGATATCCACCAAAGTTATTTAATCACGTCTGTAAACTTCAAATCTAAAAACTCCTGTACTTGTATATTATTGTGATGGCAATGGTAAGGCTGTATTATGTAGGATGTAGAAGACTAGTAGATTTGTCATTTATTGGACAAGAGTGAGAATGTAACACATGAAACGGGATTGTAAAAATCCTAGCGGTTTCCCTGTTCATGGAATGCAGGAAGGTGTATAGGTTGGCTTATATTCATTGAGTGGCCTGATTTCCAAAATAAATCCTCCCTTGAGGGATCCACAGCCCTTAACTCTTTAAAATCATGTCACTTTCTAGGTCAACTGCAGATATAAGATTCAAAGGGTACTCCAGGAGGTTCATTTTCAATCTTTCAACTTTATTTACACAAAATAGTTGGACTTGACCACATACTTATTATTTCAGTCCTCTCAATTCCCTCTCTTGAAAAAGCCTACGAGTGACAAATTGATAATCAGCTTAAATATCTTAACTAGGAATTAGTTGGAGCTGAAAGGTCCCTTAAAATGGGCAAAGAGGTTCGAAATTACTGTCGAAAATTTTCATATTGAAAAATTTAATATAATTTAAAAATCAATTTATTTTCCCAGATCGTACCTCAGCTAACCCTGACTTTGATTCTCTACACAATCCTGACCCAAGAAGCTACAAATGCCAGTCAGCTGCAAAGACAAAAGTGGATAAGCAATCCGTATTTTACTCACCGAGCCCCAACATGGGGTCAAGGCAGAAATCAATACACAACCAATTATAATTACAAGAATCAAATCCTTCCTCCTTATGACAATCCTGTGCTAAAATCCAAGCCCGTACTTCCTCCTACAAAGGTCAGGGAGAAGCCAGTCAGTGACCGGAAGGTCATCCAACTAAGACGGACATTTAGAGTGTCTGACCCACAGGCTTTGCTTCCCCCTGTAACTGCAACTCAAAGAAGATCCGTTCCGATTTTGGGTTCGTCTCAATTTCCCTCGCCTTATAATGAAACTGATTCCTCAGTGGGTTATGAAATATCTATGTCCTACAGCATGGGGGCCACATCCCCTTCTAACAACGAGGGGTCGCAGGGTGGAAAAAAGGCTAGAACCTCGCCGCACTTCTCCAATGGCCCCTGGAAGAAAGGTCATGTCCTCGAGGTCACTGAGAACAACCAAGCCACCCTCAATACGAAGATCAATGAGCGCAGCATCTCCAAGGTCCATGTTAAGGAGTCGGGTACCCCCGAGGAAGGTAGTCAAATTGAAGAAACCAGCTCCAAGGTCACTAAGCATAGCGAGTGGGTCACTCCAGAGGTCAAAAATCGCACAGAAGTTGAGAGCAATGAAGGTAGGGAAATTTTACACACCCCCTTTTTATCCCAAGAGTCCAGAAAATACAAATACGATGATGGCCTATCCGGTTCGAAGGTTATCAGGTCATTTAGAACAGGAAATGCAGCAAGACATGCCAAGAGGCACAGACGACGAAGAGAACTCGGTGGATTTCGGTCCCGAGGAGAGGAAAAGCATAGAAGAACGGGCAGAGGAGCGGGTAAAAAACCGAAAAGGTCAGTGTCGGTTCAAATCCGACCCGAACTGCCACTCCCAAGATCTGGAGGAGGAGGAGGAGGAGGAGAAGGGTCAACATATAATTCACCACCATCACTATCACCATCCTCCTACGAACACTTTGAAGCCCCCAGAGAAACCCAAGCCGAAACCACAGCCGCCGACGCCCCCCTCGGTGAGGATTCACAATCCGATTCCTATGGGCTGTCTCCTTACGTGGCCCATATTTCACCCCTTCTATCCCAGAAATCACTTGGCATGCTTGATCTCTATCCCTGGAACGCCCAACCTTATGCGGAGGCGACGAAGGAGGTCAGCCGAAGTTTATCAAGAAGAAGGAGACACGTTCAATCCAAGTTCGTAAATCCGAATCAGGGACGTTCGGTTTGGGGTCAGGTTGCACAGAATCGTGGGTAAGTATTTTGTAGCATGTGGAAGACAAAAAGTTTTGATTAATTTTCTGAAAAATCGGTCATTAATATATTTATTTTTAAATCCAGTTACACTTATCGAGATTCGAGATACCCCCGAAGTTACAATTACATTTCTCAAGGCTCAAAGTACCCCATAAGTTACAATTACAATTCTCAAGGCTCAAAGTACCCCCGAAGTTACAATTACAATTCTCAAGATTGGAAGCACCCCCATAATTACAATTACAATTCTTACACCCATTCCCCTCCTTCCCAAGTAACCCCTACAGCCCCCACGACTCCAACTAAACCCTTTCGAATAATCCAACAAGATATAAAACTGAACTCTGATACGTATGACAGTTTCATCACCTCAAATCAATTGGACAATTCCAATACCAAAAAAGTGTATGCCACAGAAACACCCACATGGTCCAATCGGGCTGAGAACGATTGGAAGCCCGTACTGAAATCTTCTCCAGCAGATTCGGAAAATATAAGTTCATATCCCAAGCTACCCATCGAGTCCTTGATCCCACTTGGAAGTTACAGCAGTTCCAACAGCTACGCATCTGACTCGAAAAAATCCAGCAGGGTCGAAAAATCGTATAAGCCCTCATTGAAGCTTCCATACTCTTCAACCAAGAAAGATAAGTTGAAGAAGAAATACTACTATGCTATCAGAAACAGGGCCCAAGACGATTTAAACTTTGACCTGTTTGGGGACAATAGTGTCAATGATTATGAGGGGGATTATTTGGACGATGGTGGGCGGAAGGGGGAATCCGTCATAATTAAATCTGATAGGCCGGCTCCTTCAGAACTTGAGCCGTTCGTAATCAGAATTCCAGACTCGTTGACGCTCAAGAAAGGGGGAAGGATTATTCTGCCTTATAAATTTATCATTGAGACTAGAAGGAGATAGGCCTAAGGTCAGTTACTGATTTGGATTCTTAATTGTTTCCGAAGGTCAGTTATTTATTTAAAAATCAAAGTGTCAAAGGTTAATCCAATTGATATTATTTATTTATAATATTCCTCGTATTTTCTCTAATAAAATGATGGACGAGTGTATGAAGATATTGAGAAGAATGAATTTATTTAGACTTTAAGGGAGATTAAGTGTCAAATGTGAAGGGATTGTCTTTTTTAAATTGATGGTGTAGAACGATTGCTAGAGTCAGAGAATAAAAGTCATGAGTGTGGGTTATTGGTAATTGCCACATACTCTTCCACCTCTGCCCTAAAACGATGTCAATAAGTTAAGTAGCATTAGCTCTTTAGCTCATTAGTCGATCAGGCCATCCTCCCGTGCAATTAGGTGAATAAATTGCATCATAACTCTTGCCCTTTATTTCTTTCCTTTAATTGTTAATTGTAATCATTCTAATGAATCTTCTACCTTTAGTGCTCCGTCGGCTATTCTCAAGAGAAAACTCGTAAAACAATAACAACAATTACTGGTCAAGCTTATCCCACCCTATTTTGGCACTTAATCCCCCTCATATTAGAAACAGAAATGCCCGAGTCAGTTCATTCTTTAGGTCCTTTGATATGAAGGGAATTCATTGCCAACATAGGTCTCTCAATAACCCAGTTTATGAACAGTCCCTAATGATGTATGAAATACTTTTTTTGTTGAACAAATGATCATTACTGTCCAAGCTAAATGTTTTTTAAAACCTTGTAAATAATATTTAATCAGCAATTGTTACGCTTGCAACCCCTAGATAGTGGACGTCTTTGACGAGTATTAAGTCTGAGGTCAAAAGGCCAAAGTTGGCCACTTAATGCCAATTGTCCAAGAGCAGCCAATTATAAGGATTAGCAATCCCCTCTGGAACGAATGGGATCTGAGAGTCCCATGCTAACTAGTAGCTACTAACTAGTTTTGCAAATAAATGGCAAGGCTTGAGTTGGCTTACGTAATTTGCGAAAATAGCAACCCCTCCGGGATCAAAACACAATAGTCCACTAAACCCTATAGGCCATAAGTAATTTATGCAAGTAGGGCTACTGCACCCAAAAACGTCTTGTTAATAATAGTGTGTGTCCCCTCTGCTAATTAACAATAGAGAATCTGACGCTAAATCCAAATTACCCGATACGAATCTAAATTCTTTGAAAATCGAAATGATTGTGAGACTATTTTTATTTATTTATTTGCAATTTTTCATTAAAGTGGGGATTTTTGACAAGTAGCTCATGGACAGGGGCTGATAGATTGCAAATGCATTTGACAAACCACGAGGAGATGAAATCCTTCACATCTTTTGTTTTGAGACCACAAGTTTGGCTAAACTGTGTTTAGAGATATGAATTTAAGGTTTGGGATGAGGTGCCCTCGAATGATCTGTAATTGTTGAAGGGAGGACATGATATTATTATATTATGATGATGATGATAATAATATATTTGGTCAAGTAGAATGATGTAGATAATGAGTACAAGTTGCGATATTATTTGATGTGAAAATTGATCTGTAATCGATTACACGATGTCTACTATATGGAACCACCACGGCAGTCTTTTTTAGATGATTCTATGACTTGAGGCATTTTAAACACCGTTTAGGCTGTGAAAGGTTCTGAGAATGATAGAAAAAATGGGTTGGCTCATCCCAACTTCAATCAAAGTGAAGTGTAGTGGCTCTTGCTGCCTTTTTTGGGCCAATTTGAGCCAATTTCCATGATCTCCTGCACCCAGAAACTAAGATTGCTCACCTTTTATACATTCAATATAATTTTAGAGTTGTAACAAAAATATTTTAGAACTCATATCGGACTGCCCTAGATAAAATTATTGCCTCTGTACTTTGGGCAAAATAAATTAAATCCTATGAATTTGCCGTGTGTAAAAAGTTTTAACCATTTTTCTAAACAACATGTAAATTTTTATTTTTAAATGAAAAACCTTAATAAAATCCCAGTACTAAAGAGATTTTAATAGGAAATGGCTACTTGACAGGTGTTGCAGAGCATAAAGAAATACGTATTTTAATATGATAGCTTTTCCTATTTGTTTTCATTTTTATTCATCTTCTTATAAGTTCAAATTATGAAATCTCACGAGTGTTCCAAAATAGCTTCTTACATTAGCAAAATAACTTTATTAATTTCCTCAATTTTCAAATCTGAAAACATCCCAAGTCCCCCCCAAGAAAAATCGGTGCATTTCCATTTGCTAGTAAATTTTTATTTTTCTAGTCGAAATAAAATAGCACATGTACTAATATAAAGAAGCACCTTGTGTTTTATTTTTGACGGAATGGAACAAATAGGATCAGTCTCGTTTATATTTCTACAATTCCCAGCCTTTATCCTCACGAACCACAAATTCTTCCCAACAAGAGAGACTATCACAACTCATTCATCATCTTCCCTCAGCTCCACATTTTACCACCACGGACATAGACAAGACGAAAGGAGTGGATATTAATTTTCCTAAAAAATATTACACCCTACTAATAATCATAGACTAAATCGTAATAAATATTATAAAATAGCCCAGCACAATCATTCCAACCCAAAGAGAGGGAATCTCGAGGGAAGAATGTAATGAAAGGGGGGATGATAATGATGGAGCTTTTAGGACGTCAGAAATCCCTAATCTCTCAACTTCTGCAAGGATCATCATTTCCATATAAAAGCTAAGCCACCTTTCTCAACTCATCTCACTTTTCATTCACATCCCTTCGGGTCATCTTGCTAGAAAAAATTTCGCATTTCACACTGGAAAACAACATTTCAAGATTTTACATCTTTTCACACAAAATGATCAAAGTGGTAAGATTTTTTTAATAATTTTCAATATCTACGTTTTGAACCTTTGATATATTTTCACCTTGTTTTGTTTCATAGACGAGTTTAGTGGTTGTAGCCCTGTTGGGTGTGGCTCTTGCACAGCCCCAAGGGTACAACAACAACCAACAGCAACAGAGGCAGCAGTATAATAACCAAGCTAGTAGTGCGGACAGGGATGCCCGGATCCTTCGGTACGACAATGTCAACAATGGAGACGGCTCTTACAATTACAATTACGAGACTTCCAACGGGATTAATGTAGAGGAGAGTGGGTTCTTGAAAAATCCTGGCACTGAAAATGCTATCCAGACTGTGAGGGGATCTTATCAATACTACTCTCCCGAGGGACAGCTTATTAAGGGTAGGGTCCAACATTTCTTTAAAGAAAAATATTACGAATCTGCTTATCGTATTTGAGAATGTCATTAAACTTTGTTCGTGCTTGCAGTTGTGTACACTGCGGATGAGAATGGATTCCAACCTCAAGGAGATCATCTCCCAACTCCACCACCAATCCCTGCAGTAAAAGATCATTAAATTAGAAATTCAATTATATTGATTGATTTTATATTGATTATTAAATTTGGTGCATGTATTTAGGAGATCCAGAAATCTCTTGATATCATCTACGCTAATGTGGCCAGGCAGCAACAACAGCAACAACAACAACCCAATCAAAATCAAGGTTACAACAGACCAAACGTTAACCAACCACCCCGACGTTATTAAGTTTAATCTTCAAAATTGATTAATCTTTAATCGTCCATTGAATCCAGCGCTCTTCGATGATTGGAAAGTTCCTACAAGTGGATCGAAAAGCTCGAGAAATTTTTTATTTAGACGATCTTGATTCATAAAATTGTTTAATGGTCAGTAAATTCAAGTTAATTTAACTCCAACAGTGGACTGTCACATCATCCCATCCATTTCATATGTATGGAAATACGAATCTCCTTTCCAGATTTTGCAATAAAATTTTGTTTTCCCAAGTATTTTTTATGCAGTCAAATCTTCAAGCTTTTTCAACCATAAAATTCTTTTAAAAAACAAAAAATCACCTCCCACACTTGAGGGATGATAATCGAACTGCATTACTAATTGAACTAGATTTTGACATGGAACGTACTACATCATTCCACAAGATTTAAAAGCCACTATATACTCGACTTTGATCAAAGCATTTAAACTTAGTTAATTCGCTTTAATTATCAAAGTGACGCTATCTGAAAGCCGAGCCAAGGAAGACAAAGGTGCTCATACATGTAGAGTTAGAAATGAAAGTGAGTCTAAATTCTGCCCGAGTTACTTTGAGTAATGCCGGGAGATTTGAATCGCCACAGAATATTCAAAAACTCTCATAATTAGCACAAGACTAGCAGGGTGTTTTAATTGAACCCACCTAAAAACGGTTTATGGGGTTTGGTGCAGTTTTGAAAAGGTACTCGGTCGTTGTGATCTTCCCTCTTTTTACAGTCTCGACCATCTTTGCTGACTGGAATCATACCCGTAGGTGTAAGTAGAAACCCAAATTAATTCAAAGTTTTTTGTACATTCCAAATTCAAAAACAGTAGATTCATCTTCTAGTGTTTGAAAACCTTTTTAACTGACCAAAGATATAGGAAAGATTTAATTGTTATCTTAAGTGTCTTACCGAATTCTATTGATTCCGTAGGGAAACAAGACCAGGCTCGTCAGTTACAACTCGGGCAAGGACAATCCCCGAATAAACTCTAGACCGACAAGGAGGATTTATATAAAATGATTAACATTTTTGGTATTTCCAAGCATTGGCTCTTCCTTGTTCCTACAGCCGTGGGGATGATGGTCGGCACTTACTTTGATAACCTGGAAAGGGAGCGGTCCACGACATTCAGGGACAAAAGTGCCCTTTTCGGTCGGGTGCTACCCAATGGACAAGCCCCTCCACCATCTTGGCCGTAGATGTCTGCAGTTTTCAAGAACAAGTAGCCGATTTAAAAGTAGTATGATTACCATTTAATTATAGCACGCAGTCTGTGTAATTCTATTCAAACTAATCAGATATCAAATATTTGTTAAAATTGGCTTATTCTATAGAGAAATAAGAATCTTCTCTTTGATTGTAGTCTAATGTCACTTCGAAGTGATTTTACTTGACTTAATAAACATGTAAACACAGCGCAAATACGTTAGAAGCCGTGTGGTGCTACTGGTGCTCATTATTCGAATCGATCTTTGTCATTTTCATTTAGAATCATGTTGGGGTATTATAAATGTCTTATGTATTTGTAATGGTCCTCGTTAGACTGAATAGAGCATATTGATAATCTTACTCATGAAAACATGGAATTTTTAGTAGGTCAATGTCAGCATATCGTTTCTAGAGACGACACCGATCCAGAATACCTCATAATTCAGAAACGTTCCACACGTAAACCGAATCCAAATTCAGTACTTGATTAGAGATGGACTAGATAAGCCATGTATATCTTACCACCCAAAACCGTTGGTATTCTCGCAGCATTGACCATTAGTGGATTCTCAATAGAGGCTTAGCGATTTACTAAAAGGATAAAGGAGTTTAGTTAAAGTTAGATCGAGCGATTGTTGAATGGACAATGTATGTAGGGTTTTAAAAACTTTTAGTGTTTTTGCTGTCATAGATTAGATACAAAAAGAAATTCATTTGTCCAAAACCTAGATATCTACATCATTAGCAATTTATGTGATCCACCTCAAAGGGTTGGTTGGCTTGAAAGTATAAGTTGATACAACACAGCACACAATCCTCAAAGCCTTTTCTTGGCCTGTGTCCACATGGCGTGTCTTACATTTCATCCCAATCATAGAAATAAGATCGATCAATCCGATGAGTTGTCCTCGGAAGAAGGTCTGAATAATTAATCTCTTCTTCACATATTTTGTCACGGAACGGTGGACGTGTGTATTTCTAGTCGGACGTGGAATACCCGGATCGGTTTTTTCTGCTTGCCTGAAATTTCTACTCATTCATTGTAGTTGAATCTAGTTCACCTGGAACGTGTACAAAAGAAATCCAGGCACAAGACAGCAATTAACATTATTTATAGATTATGATGAATTTTTTTAACTTTACCAGACGCTTGTATCGTATTGTATATTTATTTTAGGTCTTATTTTGTAGATACAATAACATTGAGTGTCTAATCCAGTATTTACCTGTCGGTATGGAACTTCAGTCAAGGAAATTCACCTCGGTCTACCTTTCCCATGAAGATTCGATAGGAAGGAGTGGGAGTCCAAGCAAAATACGAAGTACAGCCTGCATAAGATCATGGAGATACAGGTGGTTACAAAACCTCAAGACTCTCCTCATCATCTTCTTGGTCTTGGTGAATGTGGCTATCAGCGTCTGGATTATTTTTGCTCATGGGAACCTTCCAGAGTAAGTTGACAAAAATTTGTAGAGAGTAGTTTCAACTTTCCAGGTCTAAATATATTAA
This sequence comes from Agrenia bidenticulata, assembly GCA_034694785.1. NCBI lineage: Eukaryota > Metazoa > Arthropoda > Collembola > Entomobryomorpha > Isotomidae > Agrenia > Agrenia bidenticulata. Next base: position 129,975 of record JAQFYM010000045.1, on the reverse strand, counting down.
TTCAAATATCTTAATCTTGCTTTGTTGTATCTTTAGAATGTTCCCTGGAGATCATCACACGAACGCAAAGCTTCTGAATATGAAGAAATGCCACTTTCCAGAAATGAACCCCTTTGCTCCTGAAATAAAGCATCTGCTTAAACACCCTGAGGACATTGCCTGCGCCATAGCTGCCAATTCAGATTTCAGGGGGAGGACCGTCTTCAAAACAGACAGGCAGAATAACTTGATCAGGCTATTTAACCCAAGAATCCCTTGCTGCTATCGACCCTTCTATCGAGCTAATGACAATGAAGTCTGGTAAAGACAATTAAATAGAAATCAATTTATATTCTGAATACATATTATGTTATGTGTGCATGCAACATTTTTTAGGATCGAGCCAACACCGTACAACACGTACGTGTGCCACAACATCACCCAAGACATTACTCCAATAGGGCATGAGCATGAATTCCTGGAAGTTATCTGTGACGACAAGAGACGCAGTTACAGAGATGGATTCGCCTTTGTTCACCGGAAGCCTAAAGTTGAAGAGCGGATCAAAGAGACGGAGAGGGCGGAAGAGATTCGCACAAGATGGGGGAAAGCATCAGAACGCTTGAGCGTTATAATCCTCGGCTTTGATTCCACCTCCCAGCTCAACTTCGTTCGTCGGATGCCCAAGTCTGTAGAGTTTCTCAAATCCTTAGGAGCAATTCGCCTCGAAGGGTACAACAAAGTAGGGGAGAACACACTCCCTAACGTGGCCCCATTACTCACAGGGCTTCACCTGTCTGAACTGAAGGACCTTTGTGTGGACCCAGCCCCTCCATCTGAATCGGCAGTGCACATCGACAGTTGTCCCTTCATATGGAAGAACTTCTCGGACCGTGGTTACCGCACTAGCTTCACTGAGGATGAGGTCTCCACAGGGGTGTTCAATCTCTACTGGTCTCATGCATTTCTAAATCCACCGACGGATCATTACTTTCGACCATTTTCTGTGAGAATGTACAACGCCCAGAATTCTTACGAAGGTATGTGCTACGGATCAAGATTGAGCTTCGAACCACTAATAGACAACCTGGAAAAACTTGCCACAACTTATAAGAATGACTTGGTATTTCAATTCACATGGTCGAGTAAGTTAACCCATGATGACCTCAACCGGCTTGGATGGGCGGATGAGAGTTTTGTAAAAACGTTGACATTTTTGAGGGACAATGGAAACTTGAACAACACGGCCCTTTTCTTAGTCGGTGATCATGGGAGCCGGAAGCAAGAATTTCGGAAGACAAGACAGGGTCAACTTGAAGATAGATTACCTTTGGCTTATGTAGTCTTACCCCCATGGTTTACATCAAAGTACCCTCTGGCAATGAAAAATCTTCAAAGAAATAGAGAGTCACTCACAAGTGCCTTCGATCTTCACGAGACGTTCAAGGACTTCATGGATTTGGCCGCCCTTAGTGACCTCAACGTTCATTACAAGCGTCAGACTGAACTTCTGGTTTCTGAGAAGAAGGGCATACGAAAAGGGACGAGCTTGTTCACAGCCTTTCCTGCAAATCGAGGCTGCATTTCAGCGGGGATCCCCCCTCACTGGTGTGTCTGCTACAAGAAGTATCCCATATCCAACAAATCTCCCGAGGTTTACGATGCCATAGCTTTCATAATTCGAACTCTTAATACACAGATCATGTCGTACAAGCACCTGTGTGCTCACCTCCAATGGAAGAAGATCACAAGTGTTCTGAAATGGCATCCTGAGGAATCCATCGAGGACACATTCAATGGAAATGCTGAAGAAAACTATAAGCGAACATCTCTGCTCCAGATCGCCTTTGAAACGAAGCCTGGAAATGCTCAGTTTGAAATCACTGTTATGTACGAACCGGAGATTGGATGGAGATTAACGGAGCAGGTAGTGCGACTGGATTCTTATTCAAGTCAAAGCTACTGCATGCCAAAACAGGATTTAAAGAAGGTCTGTCACTGCATTCATCGTGAGCCGATGGAGGACAAAATTGATGAGCAGCACGACGATTTCATTGGCTTACCTTAAATATCCCGAATTCACAACTCCCAAATCAATTTAAGATTATCTGCCAAAATTACCTTTGTTTCGCAAGTATTATTATCTTACATAAAACTTGATCGAGTCGAATTTTTGCGCACCTGCTAAATCGTATCAACGGTCACCCCTTGTATCATAATCACTAATAAAGTCATCTGAAATTTTCTGAACAGCCAAAATTTGTTTGCACATTTGTACTAAACCGGAACTTGAATTTATTTTTTCCCTCGAAATCATTATTTTCAATTCCATCCACCAACAAAATAATCTAAAAAATTAATATGAATTAAAAGACGGGAGTTGACAAAAACGTACTCGAACTGTCACACGAGATTATACAATCTTGTAAACTGTGCGGGGTCCCTGAATGACACTAGTTGCAAGTGGTACCACATATTTTAGTTTAACCATATTTTTCGATACTCAAGGGGAAAAACTAAATTAGGTACTTAATTTCCATCCGCTTTCTTTCTATCATATTCGAATCTTACACGCATATTCAAATAAAATTATACCAATTTACATTAGTTTGGCCAGTTACTGGTATTCGAGAAATAAACAAGTGCCAAGTAAGAAACATTATCGGAAAAGCTAGTCTACCTAATCACTATCAACTGGACTGGATTCACTAGCCTCATCTGGCTCTTCCTCGTCAGATTTTTCTTTCTAGAATATTTAGAAAAAAACCAATATTAGAACAAATAGGTACATAACTGCTGTAATTTAAAATGCAAAACCAACCTTCACTGGCTTCAGTTTACTATCAGCTTTTCCCTTGCCCTTCTTGGATGAGGGCTTTTTAGCCTGTGATTTCTTTCCCGAGTCGCTGTCACTCGAAGAATCAGAAATGAACTCTTTACTCTTGAAGTTTTTGCCGGAGCCGGCTGAATCGGAAACTCCGCTCTTTTTCTTAGGGGAACTCGTCTTGGCCTTTGAACTCTTCGGTTTAGGAGAGACAGCTGTAGAAGAATCCGGTTTCGCCGTCTTTCGGTACTCTTCCATATCCACTTCGTATTTCTCTTTGTTTTTTTTGTATTTGTCTTCGAATTCCTTTTAGACCAACCACGAATTTAAAATACAAGACTTAAAAATTGTTCTCATAGTTCTTTTATAAAACTAATACAAACATAGCTTTATCAGTCCAAACCGAAAGATAAACCAAAATATTTACCTTCTTTTCCTCACTGGTAATTGTTCGCCAAATCTCTCCAGCCTTTTTAGAGAGATCAGTAAGACTGAGCCCGGGATGTTTCTTCTTTATACTCTCTCTGCTTGAGTTAAACCAGAGCATGTAAGGAGCCATAGGTCGTTTAGGGGCGTTTTCATCCTTAGCGGTTTTCTTCTTCTTCTTCTTTCTAGACGACCCTTCCCCTTCCTGCTATATTGTGAAATTCCAAGTTAGCATAGAATACTAAACAAAAAAGAGTGTTAATATTTTACTTTGCTCTTTTTATGCTTCTTTTCTTTTTTCTTTCTTGGAGCGTCCATATCACTTCCGATCTCATCCGCGTCGTAGTCACTGCCTTCTTCTGCTGATGACGAAACAGCACTGCTATTACTAAAATAATGATACAGTGATTAAAACTTCCAGCATTTCCACGTTATCAAGGTTTGACACAAATAGCAATCTTGAAGTTGGTCACTTACTCGTCTTTCGGTTTATTTTTATCCTTTTCGGGGTTATAATCTTCATCTTCGGAAGATTCGTCCCCAGAATCCTCGCTTCTTTCTTCAGCTTCCGCTTTAACTCTCGCGAGGTACGCATCAGGTTCTTGTTCAGCATCACTGTCTTCGAAGTCTCCTGTATAGCTTGGTTTATCCTATTTTCAAAATAATATGTATATATTTATAATTGTCATTCTGGTGCAATATCAAGGAAACCCACTCGAGTTTCGAACTTACAAGCTTTCCACGATTTTTAACGCGAAGTTTCTTTTCAGTGATAAAATCAAACAGCCTGGGATATTCTTCTTTCTCAATACTACTGAATGTATGAATAATTCCGCCCTTAGTTTCAACTTCAAAATCGAAAGACCTAAAAAACATAAAATTTTGGTAAGTAACTGTCGGAAATATTAACTCGTGGATGACCCATTAAAATTTTATTTCATTGAACTTCTTTACCTTGTGCTCCCTCCACTTCGAGCAAAGTTTACACTGGCCAATTCCTCAAATCTGATATGAAGAGGAGGTTTGTGGATGAAAATAAATCCTCGGTCTAATGGGTACACGTATCCTGCAGCAGCTTTGTAAGAACAGCTTATCGCCGGTGTTCCCGAATGTCTAAAATCCCATGAATACTTTAGAGTCATATAATTTAATGACCAGATTCAGATGTATAGTTTGCTTAATTACCCCGTAAATCGTCCTGGAATCGTAATTTTTCTATTAACCAAAGCTTTGAAAACCTTGCTGAGAACTTCATACATTGGACCAGTCATTTCCTTCTGCAGTCTTCCATCGTATTTTGTTTTCAATTCTTGACTATAACAATAGAGCTTCAATTAGATATACCTAGTTTTTTTTATCGGTACATACGTACATTCGTATATAGGTATTTACGAGGACAAATACTTACTCTGAGAATGGTAGTTCAATAGTAACTTCTTCGTCGTCCTGGCTGAAGAGAAATACAAGATAGTGGTACCTTGTCTGACCCTGCTTGATTGGTGGATCCAAACTGACAACAAAGAATGTCTGCCTGCCGTCTTTATGTGGAAGCAGGAAAAGACGGAGTATTGTGGACATAGGGATTTTGTAGTCAAAAGTTTTTCCGTGGAGTTGAAAGAAAGTTGGGAACATTTTAACGTCATATCGACCTCTGTAAAACCCCAATATTAGAAATATATTATTTATGTTTACTGAGCATTGATATTTGATATAATTGGATTGTAGAATATAAACATCAGACATACCTTGGAGTAAGGCATGCAACTTCTCGGAAGATAGCAATAGCATCCCCCACGGCGCTGATAATACTTGCTTTCCCCATAACTTGCTCTCTGAACGACTCGACCGGGTCATCGCCAGCCAATTCACTCGAGGGAATGTGGAATCGCATTTCCATTAAGCTTACAGGAGCATCGTCATTCTAAAAATCAATTTTATAACATTATAGGTAACAATATATTGATCGAATAAATAACAGCAGATAACCATCCCTGTGTATCACAATTGACAACTTTAAAAATACAAAACCAAAGTCCTCCTTTCCGAGTTACCTGGTGATATTCCAAAGCGACCTCGTTCTTTCCAGTAGTGCATTGAGAGACGTAGCTAAGAGGAACATCAAAAGCAGAGTCCCTCCCGACGTCAAAGGTCAGTACGGAACCAGAGAACTTGGCGGTGCCCCAATTCCATCCCTTAAGGGAGAGCTCCCTCTCCAACATTGTGTTACTATATCGCTGAGAGAAAAACTTGGCCAACTTCTCCTTCTCTGTTTCCTTGAGCCCTCCAAAGCGGTGAAGTCCCCCGGACTTTGAGAAAACCCGGATCCCCCACTGACCTGCAAAACGCTGCCATGTAACTCCATCAATATCATTGGACGCGATCTGCTCCACCTTCCCTGTTTTACTGTTCTTAAATTGGATGTGCGTGTCTGTGAACTTGAGTCGCCCTTTAATCTAAACCAAACCAAAATCCAATCAACTAGAAAACAAAAATGACAGAAACTGATGCCAACACCACGACCGAATTTTTTTAATGACATGTTATGCAATGACAAGCCCAGGGAAAGTAATTTATTTTAATTTGAAATACCATTGCACCCCGAACTTCAAATAGAATATCGGGGTACTCGAGGAAATCCCCAGACTTGGACATCCTCGTTAATTAACTGTACAAAACGACACTCAGTTGAACAACTTAAAAGACAAGTGAGGGGGGAAGATAAGAATGTGCGACTGACTGACTGAGTGTGTTGGATTCAAATATTGCGTCGGCTTCTTCCTTGTAATTTCCTTTCTTTGATTTCCCGGCTTCCCGCTCTTTATGAACAAGGGGCACCCTGAGATGTTTAAAAACCGGATCTCGTAGATTCTACAATTAAAATGTGTAATTAAACAAACAAAAACAATTAAAATATAATTGATATATGGTATTATTGATTCGATTTTAAATATTTTTTCTCGATATTCCTGATTTTTAATGACAACATTTGTTAAATTTTCAAACGTAAAATTATTCGTAACTCACCCTGTACATTATATTAGTAATTTGGAAAATTTCCCCTAACCGATGCATGTAGTACACTAGAATTTCAACGCTAACTAATGCTGCAACAAATACTATAATATCTCATATGCTTCATTGTACACGCGCTGTGAAGCAGCAATTTCTATGTAGTCCCCCATGCATCATGCTTCATTGTACACGAATAAACCATCTCAAGCTTCCGACGGATTCCTCTTTCTGTGTTTTATGTAGTTGAGCTTGCGTTATATAATATTCATAATATTAATCTAAACATCTCTTAGGTTTGAGAGATGAATAAGGTCAATTTGATTAAATGCAATAGTTTTGAAATTGAAATCGTTCAACACAACAATGCCCTCCATCAAGAATGAATAATTTGATTAAAACTCGAAACTAGTCCGATATCTACTGATGACTGAGCTAGAATATATTAAATTTAAACTAAATTGAGACAACTCATCATGAATGATTCAATCTTCATTAAATTGAATGGATTTTGTAAATTAGAGGAATTATCCTTGAGTTAGATTCGAGCATTTATACTTCCCAGCCATGCATATACTGTAGACCATCAGTGAGCATTAAATGTACCCTCCGACCTTTGGCCCTACAAGGGGATGGGTAGTGTCCCCCATTAGACAAGAATTTTCATACCCTCATGTACTCTTTGCCCCAAGACGATCACTTCCCAAACGGGGTCTTGTCTTAGCCCATGCCTGTCTAAGCCCTCGACCTTTGAAACCGTAGTGTTACAACCAGGAAAATGAGTGTACTAGAGAAGTATTTTATTCTAAGCACAGCCGCAGTGTTTTATTCTATTATTAGCCAAGTTACAGTTGATAGTTAGGGACACTAACTATAGGTCTTCTGGATTGGATATGTAACAGTGGTTAGTTTGAAGGAGGAGATGCTCTGTGTATGTTGATGTTGTGCTAGGTTAGGTTTTGCGTAGAATATTGGCAGGCTTTTTGCACAACTTTCAGTTAGGAACTATCGACCAGCGAGCTACATAGCCCATCCATCGCTCTCCGTGTATTTAGAATTAACTCTTTATTATCTTAATGATTAATTGACAGTGAACATAGTTAAGTGCCTTCTCGATTCAATATTAATCAAAATTGTGTTAAACATGAAATCAGCTAGTATAAGCCGGTATGTAGATCTAATAATAATAATTTATAAATATAGAATAATAAATTCTAGTGTATTTCTAATTATTCATGTACAGTACATGAATGTTTTGTTTTAATACACAAATCATTGCATCCTAAGGATCTTAAATGTTTATTAATTTATTTTTAAAAACCATTGAGTTTTTTAGGTTTTAAAAAGGTTGAAAATTTATTTATTGTGTATCCAACATGTAAGGCATTTGCTTTGGAAGCTTGTGAATAATGAAATAATTTTCCTCCTACATAAGAAAATCGATAGATTGGAGTTTCCAATAACATAAGAAAGTCGATAGTCCTGTTGGCAGTTACCTTTTTAGCCCGACGCTAGGGCTTATAGGCTCATGTCCATCTGTCCGGGTATTTTGTCCATATGTACACGATAATGTTTAAACGTGTACGTTGTACTTGAAATTTTTCACACACGTTTGTTGAGTCAATACAGAAGATAATTTCAAAGACAGTCTTGACCAGCCCATAAAATAACCCGTGGGGGTCAGTCATAGTCAGTTATATGGGACATTTAGGAATTCAGCAAAACTTGTAAAATGTTCTTGAAATTTGGCACACTTATTTAATAAGTCAATAAATGAAATGTATAAAATTCCTTACTGAGACTTATTCCTTCTGGGTAGGTGGTTGTTACGTCTCAAGGGACCTTACTTATTCATTTATGCTCCCCAAGTATTAGCTCTTGGGGAATCTGTTTATCCCGGTAAACCGTGGTGGAATGAGGAAAGTCCATATGTATCTTATTCAAGCTACGTGATACAGGGAAACCATTTAGACTATCGACATTATGTAAATCCCAAGATTCTTGCCTGATAGTCCATTTGGACGAAAGCCTATCTTTACCAATCAATGTAGGAGATTATTTCCAAGATGGGTTAATCGCTTGATAAAGTGACCCTCTCATATCTACATGGGATACGTAGGGATTAAGAAAGATTTGACCAATTGTCAGGGAAGTTGTGAAATTGCAAAATATAATTATAATTTAAACTCTCTCTAATAATAAAGGATATTATATAACTATTTTCAGATCTGTGTCGGAAGCGGACTTGCTGATCCCCTCCATAACTCAAACTATTCCCACTATTGAGGGTATCATAGTCCCCTCAAAGGACGGCCCATTTCACAACTTCCACCCCCGAGAAAGTGATAAGCTAGGGAATGACGGAGTACTTATCATGAATGGCTTATCATCTCCACCAGATCTTGAGATAGCGTCTCCCAACACTCTCGATACGAATAAGAGACATTATGGGATTGCAATCCGAGTGAAAAATGCGACCAAGTCCTTCGGGGACCAGAGGGTACTCAAGGCACTTGATATGAATGTACAAAAGGGTACCATGTAAGTTGGGCTATTCAAATCAAACATTTCATCGATTTTTGAAATGAAGGAATTCAAGGGGAATGGTTAGCGTGTCAAGTGGGTTTGTTAGCTCTCAGCTCCTAATACGAAATTGCATGAGACGGGGACATGGGAAAGGTTGGCCAGATGGGGGATAATTACTGGTTAATTGTCCGCACTGGGCACGATCTGTCTATTTACTTAATAGGAAGACATATGGAGTCTAGCCATCCGGTCTTGTATTGTAGTTGAAAAAAAATTGGTCTGAGTCATTCAGATTTTCAGAATATTACACGCAGTCTTAATGAGACAGTTTACTTTGGTAAATATATTTTAAATGTATGTTGCATAAATTTAATTGGGATTGGGATTGCTGTGATGTAATTTACCTTGAAACACAAGGGTATCACTTCTAAGAATAAATAAATTGGGCATAGTGGGTGTGGTCAATTGTCTTAAAGATTGTTAAAAAAACTTTTTTTTACCGATTATACATCCGCTTGGATAGCTATCAATAAATTAAATATTAAAATGCAGAAAATCTGAAATTACTCAATATCTTGAAGTAAAGTGAACGATGTATCATCAATTAGAAATCATGCAGATTATAACTTTTCATTTCGTGTAATTCCATCAATTTTTTTCAAACTAGTTACAGCCTGTTGGGCTCTAGTGGTTGTGGCAAGACAACTCTACTCTCCTGCATCATCGGTATTAGAAACCTGGACGCTGGAGAAATATTAGTTTTCGGGGCCAAGACGGGTGCAAAGGAAAGCGGCGTTCCAGGAAAATGCGTAGGCTACATGCCACAGGTCAGGTCAGGTCATATCTAAATCTATATGACTTCAATTGACATAATGTAAATTTTCGTATTCGAATTTTAACTACATCATACCATCTGGAAAAATTTAATGGGAATTTTCGTATGTCAATCAAATTTTAATATCCCGACAGGACATAGCTCTCTATGGACAATTTTCTATAAAAGAAACGCTTCACTATTTCGGATCTCTTAATTCGATGAAAGAGTCGGATATTGTACTGGAAACTGGAGAGTTGATTGATTTCCTTGATTTGCCAGATTCCTCCAAGAAAGTTTGTGAAATGAGGTAAATATGCCAGAATTTAGACATTTGTCCAAGAAATTCATTTAGAATCGGCGTCAAATAATTTTTATCTTTAAAATCTCATGCTAAATATTTTCAAACATCTTTAGCGGAGGTCAGAAGCGTAGATTATCTTTGGCAGTGGCTCTTGTTCATTCCCCAGAGCTCATCATTCTTGACGAGCCAACAGTTGGCGTGGATCCATTATTAAGGGAAAGGTACGTGACCATAGCCTTTATTTGTATTTAAAAATTAAAAATCAATCGTCTATGGTCAATAAGTGTCAGTAAAGGATTTTTTTTATCTCAAATATATAAACTTCCAATAGTATTTGGAACCACTTGCGAAGCTTAGTTGAGATCAACCGTGTCACAGTGATAATCACAACCCACTATATCGACGAGGCCAGGGATTCCGACAAGGTGCATTATTAGTAATCTCTTCATAATTCCTAACATTTCCGAGAAAGATTCTGAGAAAAAGCCCCCGTAACTGTATGTATGTATTTTTGTACAGGTTGGAGTGATGCGGGATGGGAAGCTGTTATCGGAGAGGTCACCTCAGGAATTATACCAAGAGTTTAACTCAACTTGCTTGGAACAGATCGTTTTAAAACTCTGCCATGATGATGAGAACAAGGGAAAGAAGACGAACCGGTGGAACAATAGATATGTCCGAAATAGTCGCAACAATGAAGCCTCTCTGTCTCCTCTGACTGACCGTATTTCTAATCATTGTTAAAGGAATTTAAAAGTTTCTAAATCTTAATTGGCTTGACTATACAATTTCTAATTGCAGAGGTAGAGGATAAAGAACTAGAGTATCACCCCCTGTCCCCTCGTCGAAAATGGAGTATGACGACCGCTGAGCTCCAAACCAATTGCTGTACGGAGTTTAGAAAATCCTTGCAACGAGTAAGGGCCATGACAGTAAAGAATACGTCCCTTCTCTTCCGCAATTACTTGTAAGCGTCAATCCAAAATTTCAAACTATTGTTTTCAAAATTTTATGATACCTATTTTATGAACCTATTTAATCCACTTGAATCCATAGATTTGCCCTCTTCCTCATAATGTCCCCAACGATCATAGTCGGCTGCATGTACTTGACTGTGGGGGGAGTACTCAAGCCCCTCAACGTAGGAGTTATCAATCAAGAGTTGAATGTGACCAACGAGTGCTCCACTCACAAACCCGGAGGGTGTGACCTCGAAGGGTTCAGTTGCCAATATCTTAGCAAGTTACCAGGAGAGATCATTAAGTTGGTAGGCCTTTAAAATTTTAACATGCAAACCCCGTAGTCTCTAATGATCGACAAAGCCCACCCTTTGAACCTTTTCTCTAGTTCAACTTTAAAACGGAAGAAGAAGCCGAGTCAGAGGTGAGGGCCGGTCGACTCCATGCCTTTATGACGTTTCCGAGGAAATTCTCAGAGTCTGTGTACCTCCGGGTCTCCAGTGACACCTCCGCGGACGGGAAGACGCTCTCAGAATCGGTGATAACTTTCAGGATGGACGAGTCGGTTATCGTGCTGGCTCAGCAGTTGAGATCTATCTTCACCGGAGCTCACAAATACTTTGTACAGGAACTTTTGGAAGAGTGCGGTTTCAATCCTGGATTGGGGACCCTGCCTTTGGAGGTAGAAACTGAAAGAGGTGGAAGGATTCCAGTGGCTGATTTTTTCCCAATGTCTCACAAGATATTTCTGAAATTGTAGTTCGGGAAGCCTATGTTTGGAGGTGGGGCTAATCAGTTCCGGGAGTTCAGTGGGATTACATTTCTGGTAGGGTTGCTCTTCTTCTTTCCAATGTGTTCCAGCTCCATCTCCTTCGTGTGGGACAACAAGCAAGGGACGCTGGAGAGGGCGAGGGTGGCTGGGGTACGGACCTGGGAGATATTAGCCGCGTCCCTCATCACTGAGTGCACCGTCCTTGTAATTCAGACCTCCATCGCCTACTCCGTGTATTTGTGGATTTACCAACCGCAAGTATTAGGAAGTCATATCCTCGTCTTGTCAATGTGCTTGTCTCTGGGTGTCATTGGCATTGCTAATGGTATGACCGTTTTATTAAAGGACATCCTTAGAGTTATTTAGATTGTTGATGACTCGGGAATTTTCGGATTTATTTTCAAATATGTATTTTCATTTGTTTTACAGGGTTCCTCTACAGTTCTTTCTGTCGTGAGGAGATTGAGGCTGTGTTGTTGTGCATGCTCTCCTATTTTCCAGCCTTTTTCCTATCAGGTTGGTTTTTTTTATGAACTTGAGATTTTGAATTTTTATTATAACTTTGTTAATTCATGGAAATAATTTTAATTGAAATCACAACTTATTATAGGAATATTGTGGCCATCGGAAGGGATGTCGAAAGCTGTTCAGGTCTTTTCGTACTTTTCTCCTATAACCCTTCCAATCAAATCCCTCTCTTGGATTATGTTCAGGGGGATGGGGATTGAGCATCCCGAGGTGTGGCCTGGATTTGTTGCCACTGCTGTCTGGATCACAGGCTTGTGTCTCCTTACGGTTATCATCCATCGATTTAATCTAGCCAAGAAGTAGTTAATGTAAAGCCTATTTTTATGCTGTAATTCTTCTATAAATTGTTATCTAAAGTTGGGTATAGTTTTTACAACCGTTGGTTTTTATGATACTCTTGTCACTCCTGTTTACTACCTCTGCATCTTGAAATATGCCTCCCATTAAGTTGCAATAATAAGTGGTCCAATTTCCCAAGAATTTTGTAACAATTAATAATTTTATTTAAAAACCCAACAACATTTTTTTAGCGTCCGTAACCCCCGGATGAGACAGGTGCCTTCAGAGCTGGAGGTGTCAAAGGGCCATAGCCACCAGCCCCTTGAGGTACAATTGGAGGTTGACTGTATGAATCGTAACCTGGTTGTTGTCCAAAGGAAGGTTGACCACCACCATAAGCTGGCAAGGCTGGTTGTTGGTTGTACTGCTGTTTTATTGGAGCACTATTGCCATAGCCCCCACCACCAGCTCCAAATCCTCCACCGCCCTGAGGGGCTCCATACCCTCCACCTCCTTGTGGGAATTGCTCCTGTTTTTGAGGGGCTCCATACCCTCCGCCTCCTTGTGGGAATTGCTCCTGTTTTTGAGGAGCTCCATAGCCTCCACCGCCTCCGAAAGAGATGGGACTCTTACCCCCGTAATTACTTGGCTGTCTATGGTGACCACCACCATGGGGTCTTGATCCACCTCCACCAGAATAGCCGCTAGGTCCTTGAGGAGGCTTAGCAAAGTTCACTGGGCTTCCTCCACCTCCGTAACCTCCACCACCACCGCCATTTCCAAACCCTTGTCCCTGTGGATATCCTCCTCCTAAGGATGCTGGACTTTTCCCATAAGAATCTCCACCCCCACCGTAGTTGGGAAGCTTTTCAATCACTGGCTCGTTCTTGTAAGGTACGACGGGTAGGATCTCTTCCACAGGGCCTGCTCCATAGCCTTGACGAACGAACCGGGTTCCTACAAAGTGTTCGAGTTTAGAAGATTTAAACTCTTTACTGTAAGAGTTAAAATAAATCCGAATTCTTACTTGCAAAATCCACGATAGGCAGATGCTCTTCGGCCAAATCCTCATTGTAGTATTGTCCATATGTCTGTGGGGCTATGGCCAAGGCAATCACCAGTAGACTGAAAGCGATCGTTTTCATAATGGAGCTTATAATATATATTTTAAAGATTATTGATTGAATTTCTGAGCCAGACTGTGGTGTTAAGCATCACTGGATCTTCTATTTATATTTATGGATGCGACATGATTTTTTTAATCATCGCAACATCCTCATGGAGCATAGTGGGATTTGATTTTTTAAGAATAACGAAATTATCGTCAATAGATTCCAAGACTGCCTGGGGGTTGTGATGCTACCCCTGCCTGAGCTTTAGAGCTATTGTTCACCGTCGGTTTTTTCATGGATTCTCCAGTACCGAAGACCTTGAATTGAAGCTCATCTCAGAATTGCAATTGTTATAAATATATTGAATGGGTTTATTTTATGAGATGCAAAAAAAGCGATTCTCTGAACTCTACTTGTGATACATTTTGCAAACTGCGTCTCTGAGCTAGAATGATGATCCAATATGAAACGATTGACTGCAAATTGCAAGATATGAATCTAAGAAAGTTTAGAGCAAAAAATTTATTGAGAGAAGAGTACGTGAGTCACCGGCCTAGAGTTTTAGACAGAGGATGACACTACCTAAACTAATTTCAAAAGGTTTATCTGTATGTAAGGTACAGATTTTTATTTGGTCTCTATGGACCTAGAGTTGAAGTCACTGGGGATGATACATTTATACTAAAATTTCATGCATATCATTTCATTATCTGTGCACAAACTATGATAAAAAATATAAAGAATTTAGATATGTAAATATTCATGGGATTTATGAGATTTTATGGAGAATTTTAATCATTAATATGACTAGGACTCATTGTAGTAACAGCTCTGGCCCGAATCGGTCCCAAATATCATAATACTTTTGGTCGTGACATTATAGATAATTATTTTGACAGCTATTCAGGTCAAATACCAAATTTTCTTCCTAGGTGGGAACCTTTGGAGGTGAGGGGAGTAAAATGAGCTATTCAGTTGTGAAATGTATGGGGTACTTTTCTTTAAGAAGAGTAGCAATCAGACGGACAGACAGACACACAATTTAACCAATTATATAAATACAATACGAATTTTGAAGCTAATACAAACAGTACGGATTTGAAGTAATTTTTTAAAGAAACGATTTCCAGTTTTTATTTTTAAATTGTAAATGAGCCTTAAGAGATTTTAAGCCAAGACCCATTATGACTCGTAAGCAACGAAATTGAGCATTTACATTTAATTATAGTACAAAAGGAGGTAAATTAGCTATTCTCTCCAACTTGGCTTGACACCAAAGATTCAAAAGACTTTCAGCTAGTCACACACAGATGCACAAATGGGTTAAATTAAAAATATTTGTTTAAACTATAATTTGTACGTAACCTTGTCACTGGTTATAAAGGGAGGGAAGTTATTTTTCCCAAACTGGATCCGCTTTAAAAATGCATAGACACACCAAATGCTGTACTCCCTTAGGAGGAAGGCAAAAATATAGAAGGGAATCGCAAACGGCTCCGCCACTTCAATCATCACCACCCCCAGGAACGATACGACACTGAGCACAAGCAGGATCAACGTGTACACAATCCATACTCGAAGCAATGACCTCTTCTCCTGAAAGTATCAAAATATTAAACGGTCAAGGGTCAAGTTGGATATTAAATTCATTTTTTAACGCCATGGTGGAGAAACCAAGGGATTTCCGAACCTTAGTCTCCTCAAAAGCGTTCAAGGAAATTGACATGCAAGTTTCTTCCCAATTTAATTTCAATTACATTTAACTGTCAATTAAGAGCTTTAGTTTTTAGTTGATCTAATTGTGTAGAAAGGGTAGAGGTATTGTCAATTGTCTCTGGTAAGGTAGCTAAGATTTATGCGTAACGATTAATGTCAAGATCAAACCTTGAATTTTCTAGCAGAGTGTGTGTATTTTAAATATAATTAAGGCCACGCTTGTAATTAATTGTCAATCAAGAGAGGAAAGGAGTGTAACGATCACAGAAAGTGTCAAGGAACCGGATGGAGACCAAACCAAGAGTTGTTATTCATTGAATGATAAATTAGCATAATCCTTCCTCCCACTTGACATACCTTGAATGCTCCAATCACTAAAATAACCCCGAGTGCAATCTTCTGAATCCAATAGAACGCTCCAAATCCAGCCAGGATTCTGAACGATGTAACTATATCCAAAATAAATTTTAATTAATAAAGTTAATTAAAATAAATACGATAGTAAAATTGTAAATTTTGTGATAATAAAGATGACAAAGTACCTCCGAGATTTTTTAAATTCAAGAAAGGCTCCAACTCTGGAGGAGGACTTTCAAAATACTTTAAAACATCGGGAGTGAAAAGTTCAAAATATATTAAGGCCCCTACACTCCCCAGAAAGGCTGCAACTGAAATGAGCTGTGAATATCAAACAAAGACGAATCATAAGCAAATATTTTGAAACTTATTATATGTTTCATATCAGCTATACATTAAAACTCTACCAGGAAAATCCATCCACTACCTATTGTATAATATAATATCATATCTAAAATTAAATTGGACACGTGGAGGAACACTCAATCAGTTTTAAACCCAAAAGGATCAAAGATCAAAATGAGTAGGCTGTAACATTACAGGGGGAATACAGTGTCAATTGATACCATTTAAAAAACTGATCCAACCTTAAATTAACCTCGACTGAAATGGTTTGGATTGCTAAAGATAAAGCTTACCAAATCGATAACCGCAATGAACTTCATCCCTCCTCTCAAAGGGGCACAACAGGTTGGCTTCATCTTGAGCTCTTTTTATTCTATGCACTCAAAGCTCTGAAAAATCCCTCTGAGCCTCTGTCAAGTCTCTCCAGGGATGATCCTTAATCAGAACGGCAATCACTTAAAACCTTTGAACATTCAATGGGCCATGAGTAGATATGAATATTTTTTATTTCATATCTTCAAGATTTGAGAAAGACTCAAGGAGCTCAAGAGAGAACTCCCAACTATTTAAAACATGAACAATCACTTGGGGTTTCTCAACACTATTTCCTTTAACAATATAACACTTCCCCTTCTTTACTTTTTTTAGACACACTTTTAGCCACATACACCCTTACTTTAATAAAATTCACGCTCCTTGATCACAAAATATCCCCAACTTCTTATATCTTATCTAGGTTAAGACACAATTAAGAAATATCTATACGATACGCACGCTTTGCAATCCTTTAAACCCAACAAGCAAAAAGTTTTAAAGATAAACACTATTTATGGATCGTTTAAAAATTTAAGAGAACAAAAAACGTGGCCATTTGCCTGGAGGAGACTCACCCTTAAAATTTCACTCAAAATCAACCCTCAAGAATCCAGAGGCTTTTTCAACCCTTAAAATGGATTGTAAAGCAACCCTCAAGAATCCTCAAGATTTTTCAACCCTCAACAGAAAGTTGCACTGTCTGATAGTTTCTCAACTAATTGGTCCAAAATTGCCCCAATGTATTTTTCCTAATCCAACATCCAACTTTTAAATGCTTTAAAAGCAGATTAGGTTTGATATTTAATTTTAAAGAATCACTTGACCAAGAAGGAGCTTGAGCAACGAGAGACAGGAAGGACCTGGGATTTCTTACTGAATAATAAATTCTTTATAGCCATTCAATCCTGTGTCAACCGTTTGAGAAATATATTTATTGACCAAACGATTTTAATTTAATTCTGTTTTAACAGAAACCAAGTAGGACAGAGGGGGATAGACGATTGACTGTGCAACCCCTTTGGATTTTAAAAAGTAAGTGCCCCTCGATGTCCCATACGTACGTGTCTGTCCCCTTTGATGTGTGCGTGTGCTTGTTGTTAGTCACGTAGATTAAAGAATTGAAGTGAAGGTTATTCTGATCAAGTGGTCAGAGTGCAGTAACCCCTTTTCATGTCTTGGGTTTTAAACCGTGATGGATAAGCCAATGATATTATCAACGTTTCTAATTACCTGATGAACAAGGTGTGTTTTATTAACAAGATGATTTTTGGAACGAGTCTATGATGGAAGAGTGGGTGCACTTGTATTAAATAATCTTAGGGCTTGTGGGAAGCATGTTTAATTAGCGACGCAGTTTCGTCTCTGACAAAAAGAAGATTTTTTTCACTTTTCTTGGGAGGACGAGGAAAAATGTTTGAGAATGCAGGGATAACCAGTTTTGTGAATAATTAAGGACTCTATGGTTATGCAATATTTATATTATCAATGCAGTTATCAGGCTCAATATCTTTATACAAAGTTTTATTTTATCTCTCTCTCTTTCCGCCAAAGTATATATATCAGTGTAGGGAATTTGTAGATTCAGTATTCTATATTAGATTCGCTATGCCAACAAATATCATCTGCAAATGGCATATAGACTTAAGAAAACGAACAGATATTTCCTGAATCCAATAAATCTGCACGATAAGTGTTACAACTCAATTGCAACGTCCTTAATTTACGAACAAAAACATTGAGAAAAGGGTCAAATACATCTATCAAAAAAACCTAAATCTAAATCTGTCAAGGGTCTCTTTACATTTTCTCGTTTCCTCTATTAAACTATTACAAAAACAAGTACATCATTATTTCAAGAACCCCTTTTTGAAAGCAAAAGTTTTAAAGGATTTTGATTTGACACGTGCCTACTTTTAATTACTAGTGACCCCTGCCCCCACCAGTTATCTTACATCTTATTGATCTAATGACATGCAGGAGCGGCGCTTTAAAATAACCCCTTAATCATCTACATTTGTGCATGTATTTGCAATTGCCGAGCTGAGAATGAGGATGAGTCCGACACAAGCCTGATGAGCATCGAGAACACCATGAATTGGCTGAATTGGTTTATGAAGAGCTGTTGAGCATAAAATGTTATCACGCCATGGGATAGGAGAGACCAAGGTTAGACTGTCCAAACCAGTGCTTACTATCCAAGTGTGTAATTAGGAATTAAAAACATACCCACAACTGACTCCACATATCCTGATAATAGATGAGAACATTGAGAACAACAATGGGGATTATCCTCTTCTAAACTACCAACTCTCTGTAATTAAAATTAGAGAAAGGCTGGGATTTATAATAGAGCTATGCAAATAATTATATGCTAAGCATTGTGCATATTTGTATTCACTTTCAAACTAAGCATTTATTTACAAGTAAAGAAAGAATTAGCTTAAAATCCGGACGAGTCGACTGCAACGTAAGTAAGAGTAAGTAGGGCAGAAGTTAATTACAGATTAAACACTTTTTTACAAATGAAATGTTGAGATTCGTTTTGGATCATTTAAAGATGGCAGGTTCCTCCTATATCAAATTATAGCCACAATACATCCAGATCTATATAAAGTCATAAAAATGCAGTACAAATTTTTGTCCCGAATGGTGTCACCCTTACCCGAAACGGATCATCAGGAAAAACGGCGTTTATATAGAAAGTGATGTATTCGTTGCTTAGTCGCGCCCCACCCGATCTCAGATCCGAAGCGATTCGAGATGCCAAAGGGTCACAATCCCCGGTGGTCACTGCCCCAATAATTTTGGCCTTTTGTCGGAACAAGGAACAGAAAGACATGGTAGAGATTCCAGTAGTGTCAGGATTATTGATTTTCGAATACACGGTTATATCATCAGCCCCCTTTATGTGCCCTGAGGAATAAGAAATATAAATCATGCAGAGATTTCAGATTTTCCAAACACTATGATTTAACGATTAAAAAATATCCCGAGCTTCTCACCAACAATGCTGAGGTTCAGTCCGAACATGCTGGACCAGAAGAACGGGACACAATTGACAACCGTTCCAGGTAGTTCAAGCATTTTCTGAGCTACGACCTTTCCGTGATACGAAGCCGTGTTCCATGTCAATGTCGAAGCCCGCCCACTTGGGTCGGAGCAATTGTCGAAAGTGTATTCAGCAATGTCACCCGCCGCGTACACATTTGCCGCTGAAGTTTGCATATTCTGTAGTAAGTCAAAAGTCAAACTATTAAAACACTTGAACTGATCGACAAAATAGTCGATAAATTCAATCGTTATTTGAGAAATAATGTGATTTAGAATCACTTACGCTGTCCACAACAACCCCTCCCGTTTGCATATTCATCATAAGGTCTCTTGAGTCTAGGAAGGATGTATTGGGCTTGGGGTTCATTGCAAGGATAACTCCATGACACGGAATGGACCCGTTGTTCTGAGTCATCACATTCGTCACTTTGCCCAACTCATCCCCTAAAAAATATCGAATTTCGTCAGGAGCAAGGTAAAGGACATTTTCCACCAAGCTCATCGCTCCCAGGATTGCGGAAGATGCAGTCGGGCCAATTAGATATTCCAACGGCTGATTTCGACTCCCGATTACATACACTTTGGCACATTTCGACGAAATGACACTAGCCACCTCTAGCCCGAGAAATGTTCCACCGATAACCACAAAGATCTTATCTCCAGACTCAATTGATGCGTACAGCACTTGGGCCTCTTGGAACGAGTTCAGGGTTATGATGTTCTTCAAGTCTCCTCCTGGAATTTGTCCAGCTAGTGATGGAGTCCTGTGACCAAGATCTCAATTAGTCTGAAGTTTTTTTATATCAACTCCCCCCCTCATCCCAAGCATTACCTTGACCCTGTAGCAATGAGCAACTTGTCATAGGAAATGCCACCGTCTCCAGAAGTGAGATAAACTTGCTGCAGCATAAAATTCACCGACTTCACTTCACTTTTCAAGACCACGTCGATTCCATATTTCTGGATAATTTTTTAAGCACATACTACACTGACCATCAAAACTGAAGCTTAATCATAATTATTTGATGTTAATTAGTAGCTCAAACGTTAAAGAATTTGCTGTCCCTGAGCTGAAGCTGAAAGATCGAGAGGTTCAGTTCTTTACTCAGCCTGGTTTTGTCATAAGGAAGTTCGGAATCTTTGGTCAGTATGCGGATCCTTCCATCAAAAGAATTTTGACGCAGAGTCTGGGCTGCCATAAGACCCGCAGGACCCGCTCCGATTATCACGATAGTTATTTTCGCACTTCTCCAGCACTCCATAGGACGAAGTTGGGAGAATTTTAATTGCCGAGGACAAAATACGGTCAGATCTCCGTTGGATTTTTTCGAGACTTTGTATGTCGGTAGAGCATCGAGCCCTGGGAAGTCTTCAATGTCTCCTGGAAATAAAAGGGATCCTCAATTAGACTACAAGTTTTCCAGCAGCCTGGAGAATAAATCTAAAAGTACCGGATGCAACGTCAAAACAAGCCCCATGCCAAGGACAAGTTATCTTTCCATCTGTGAACGTCCCTTGGGCCAAATTAGCTCCGTAATGGGGACACTGTGACCCGATTCCGTAATAGCTCCCTTGGGATTTGACCACTAGAACTTTTTGATCGTCATTTACCTTCACTTCTTTAACTCTATTTAAAGTTTAGCAGGTATTATTTAATTCAAATTAAATTATTTAAGATTTGAAAACTTCTTAACAAACCCATCTTGTTTATAATCCGAGTCATTTCCGGCAGGCCACCCTATAATATTAAAATGACAGGTTGTTATGAGATTTGTATGGGAATTAAAGCAGTCATCATTTCAAATACAGATTCGATCAATCTTGGGTTCATAGTGGTGGATTAATTTGAATTATTTGTGGATAGCTCGAGTTAGAAATTGTGAACTCACCTCGTAGAAAAGAACCCCGGTCACAACTTGCTTGTATTCCCATTTTAAAAAGTAATGCGGCCAAGTTCAGTCAAGTCCAAGTTGATGAAGCACTCAAGATAATTTGCATAAGCCAACTTTCCCCCACTTACAAGAGTTGCTAGTAAAAACATTTAAAGTTTGTTTCCGTAGAAATCATGAGCGAGGCAAATTAAAAACAATTTCGAATTTTGAATTTCGAAAATCTAAAATACTACAATTGTACTTCAGATGGCAAAAGACGGGGGGACAGCTAGAATTCAATACGCTGAATAGTTTAGTCAACAAATATAAGCTCGGAGAATACCCTTGTGTACAACTCAAGTCCCGGGTATTTCCAATGTCAAGCTTGATATGAAATGGAACTTAAGACGACTCAATCTCATCACAACTACTGTTGGGACTCGGTAAATATGTACCGTAAAATATGTACCCGGAAGATATGAACCCCATGGAAAATATGTACCGGAAAATTATTTACAGGGTACATATTTTCCACGGGGACATATTTACCGGTTCATATTTTCCGGGTACATATTTTCCGGGTACATATTTTCCGGGTACATTTACACCAACCCGAGAAAAGCGATTCAATATTTCTAAGCCTAGGTTAAAACAAAGGGATAATGTCGCTGCAGGTGACACTTAAGCAACTCCAACTTCATATTTGATACTTTGAGGCTCTAAGCAACATCTGAGCTTTCGTTGATTAGATTTAAAGTGTAGTTTTGTTGGATTTTATAATTTAAAAAATGATTTCGACCTTTTCACATTTTTGAAGATAAGATTCTTATATTTAATTAGTATACTCGGGAGAAAAGTATTTTTCAATGGCAATGGAAAACGGAATAAATTTAAAATTGTACGAACACTACGACTAGGACAACTAATTAAGTAGCTTTGTCCAAGAGGAAAAGCAACTGATATATTTAATCAACTGGAAAGGGAGGATTTGGTTTGATGAACCATATTTTACACATTATCTTTTTGATTTATATTAATTTTAGCTGGAAATTGATTGGTCTTTATTCTCCTTTATGAATTAAATACACGACTGATTTTAACAATTGTTAAAGACGTCTGAATACCTAGGCACTTTACCTACCATACTTATTTTTGGTATTGCATTTAATGATAACATAGATTAACAATGTTAAATTAATGGCTATTACAGCAAATGATGATTCATGGCTACTATTTATACTGCAGAGGGTATTTTATAATAATGTAATCTATAGGGTGTTCATACTGTTTATGAATTTCTAATAAAATCCTCTAAAACCAATCCATTCTTATCATCTGTGTACAATCATTTAGAGTAATTAAATTAATTTATTTATGTAGAGCATGGATTTGATAAACTACTTAAATTCAAACATTCCTATTAATTTTCTATTTCTCACATCAATTGTGAGGATGATTAAATTTGTAATACTTATCTATTTGAGTAAAAGTATTCCGGTTTTAGCTGAAACATCAACCAGCTCAATGAATAGCACTTGACGATGATTGAACATGGACAAATGGTTGAATGAAATATGATCCGAGTGGGTGCGACATTACTATATAGTCAAAATAAATACTCGAGTTCCAGTTCCGCCGAAATAAACCAAGGATTTATGTTTCCACCTTTTCCCCAACCCTTTTGTTACTAGTAATTAATTTAATGGAATTTAAAGGCAAATTATGGTATCCCATTTCTGGTTTTGAAAATGGGCCAACTTCACGCGAGTCAAAATGAACAGGATGTTTATATTTTCACAGAAGCACACACGTAAAAGTTATGTCCAGCATGGTAAATCATTCATGTATTTATTCAATCCCTTTTCCAATTCTTTCAGTCCCTAAAATCTCAGGTATTCAAAACTTATTTAAAAGTGTACAAGTTGTGAGCTTTAAAGCTATGTAGATTTTTACTTACTAATGCTATTATATTCCATTATGCAAATATCTTCTACGAATGTTGCAGTCTGTCTCGGACAAACTTATGTTTGTTTTTTAATTTGTAATAATAAACACAAGAATGGTCTTAAAAAAACGTGTAGTTCTTTTAATAACTATATTCGCAATCTTCAATATTTGTAGTGCTAAAAATTCTGGGAAAATCCCCACTGACCAAAATCTTGAGAAAGTGAATGCATTCTACGACAATCTCTACACTCGACTAACATCCAAAGACTACGGACTCGCCATATTTGGCCAACAATGTGATCCCGTCAACTCCGAAGACTTGGACAACTTCCTCGAGTTGGCCCATGAAATAATCCAAGACCAAGAAGTGGACAAAGCCTACCGTCGAAGTCTCAAGGAGACGTTGAGGCTGAAAATTCGACACTTTTTCGACAAGTCCAAAGCTTTCTGTGACTTTACAAAACTTCTCGTATGTGAAACTAAACACAAGACATGTGCCTGTCCCCACAGTTCCATGGGGGTGGGGAGGAACGGCACGTGTCAAGTCAATATTGGCAAACGCTGTGACTTCACTGAAGAGAGGCTGACAAATCTTGGGATTTTAGTCGTTGAAGGGGACACTCAAAATGTTACTTGTATTGGAGAGGCCGAATGTGTCACGAGTTTCGGGGCTGCCACAAAGATCTGCAAATGTCGATCTGGATATTGGGGCTCCAGTTGTAAGCCCTCAGGAGGTGGTGGCATGGAAGGGAAGGATTTTATTAACGAAGGGCCCCTTGGGAGGACTTTCTGGGTTCCTAATAAGACAGAGGATCAAGAGGAATTTTTTTTATACCCTGAGGAAGTCAAAGAGGAGCTCGTCAAGCTTATGAATTTGAGAGAGATGTTCGAACCAGGTACAATATCATTTATTAATGATTAGTTTATTATTGACTGACGTGTCTACGTATTATTAAATGCAGACGAACGTGAGAAAGAAGCCAATGATCTGTATCTCAAGATGGAATCGGATAATGACAAAGAAGACATGGTCATCCTTGACACATACATCCGAAGGGCCGCCCACCTCACCTTCGGCCAACCCTGTAATCCCAAGAAGCAAACCACCCTGGACAACCCTCCCTTAGCCAAAGAGAATTCCATGTGGGTTGACCCAAATCCAAAGGACATCAAAAAATGGCAATCCTCACTCCTCAAAGATGGTCAACCCTTTTGCAACTATATGAACCACTTCCGGTGTGACCACTCCACAAAGGTTTGCAAGTGCAAGCAAGGACTTGAATGGGAAGAGGACAAGTGTCGCCTAAAAGTGGGCAAAGGGTGTGGATCTGACTACGACGGCACTTTCGAGTTTGACCCCTTAAAAGATGCCAAGCGATTCTCCGCCCCGCACTCGCCCAGCTGCGTCAACGGGGCTACGTGTAACTCCAAGCCGTTGTTCTTCCTGAAGCAGTGCTGGTGTGACGCTGGGAAAACTTGTGATTCCAACCCTGTTACCGCAGACCCACAACCCCCACCGGACATGATCTCTGACGTTGACAGCAGATTTAGTCTCACGCTTGGGGACAAATGTGACCCCGTTGCCCAAGCCGTCCTCTTAAATCCGGGCGAGTCGGAAAAGGCGGATTATAAACTTCGAATTGAATCACTTAAAAAACTCTTGTCCAAGGGGTCCACCCAGTTTTGTAATATCGAGAAGTATTACAACTGTAGTGAGAGGACGAGCAAGTGCGAATGCTGGGATAATTTGGCAGAGGAGAGTGGCCTGTGCAGAGTCAAGCACATGGACTCATGTGGAGAGAGCTATGTCTATGGATTGGACTATTACCCAGAGGGCTCGAAAATGTGGAAGGTTGAGGAAGTGTTCGGAAAGCAGTTTGGTCCCCAGTGCATTAAAAATGGTAAGTGTGGGTCAGAAGAGATCCCTGGAAAGTGCCTGTGTAAAAACGGTAAGTCTGGTGAGATGTGCAATGACCCCAAGGCTGTTTTTACATCCGTCTTGGCTCCTTCAAAGGTTTTAGGCTATGAGAAGGACATGAATATCAACCGAGTGGTTTACAAGCTCAATTACTACACTTACAAGGTTGAGCAGGCCATGACTTTGAAGTATAATGATAAGTGTGACCCTGGGGTTGGCGTTATGCTCAGTAGGATCGTCATGTTCTTTCGGGATGTTGGGAGCAGCGATGAGAACGTTGCGGGGAGCAAGACGCTTCATCAGTACTCTAAGGCTGCCAAATGGGGTCAGTATTTGCTCAGAACAGGGGTTACCGGTGAGTTTTATAAATATGAGTTTAATTGACCTTTAAATTTTTACTCGTGGCTTGAGGGGGATGTGCTAATATGCTAATATTGCTCATAACCAAAGTCTTATTCTCAAACTGTCGACAATTTCCTGTCCTTATGTAAAACTTAAATGGACATTTTTATGACTTGTCAGTTATGGACTAAAAGTAGATTCTTATAAAATCTAGAACTATGCAACGCTTTCCTTGGCCTCGCCTGCCACAAAACCTCCGAAAAATGTCGATGTCCCAAAGGGACAATATACGAAGACAAGATGTGTCGACTGAACGTTGCAGAAGAATGCAACGAGATCCCCTCCGCCTCATGGATCCCATCTTGTCGAAATAACAGCGAATGCCAACCAGCCCTGTACAACTTCAAATTCACCTGTGTCTGCAAGGACGGCTTTTCGGGGGAGACGTGCTCCTTAAACGGTACGGAAATGGAAAAAGGAATCGGAGAAGAATACACAGCTACAGACTGCCCTCCTGAAATGGACCCCGCAGAATGTGATCTTATAAATAAAAACATAGCTGGAAGAATAAATAAGGAAAATGGAACCACTAATGGCAAAGGGGACAACTCCACTGGGAAGCCCCTTGACGAAGACCATTTCGCAGAGATCATGGAAATGCTGAATGAAATTATGGACCATCGAAATCTGTCCCTGGACCAAAAGTGCGAACTTCAGAACGAGCAGCAGTTTAGCCATTTATTTCCACACCTTCCCAGATTCGATCGGAGTCATTATGCCACCCTGCCCGAGGGGGTTAGACAGAGTTATAGCAAACTCCGATGGATGTACAACTCTGGATTCCAGTTTTGTGACCGACGAAAGCACATAGTGTGCAATAGTAAGGTCGGGAGGTGCGAATGCGGGGAGAATCACGGACTAGTCCGAGAAGGGACTGATTGTCGATTGATGGAGTTTAGTTTTTGCGGGGAGATCGGGATGGCTTATGACAAGAGCTTGCCCCTCATGGTTTGTCAGAAGGGGACCAAGTGCTCGAAAATTGATTACGGGCTCCACAAATGTTTGCCAGTCCTTCGGTCTAATGAGCGATTTTGAATTACGTTCATTTATTATAGGCTATCTCTTCGTTTTATATTTTGTTAAAGCCTTTTAGATGATACGCCTTTTTGTAGTGGAATTGTGGAATTTTAGATTGCTTAAGCAGACAAAGAAATAAGAATATTCCATGTCACATGTCAATATTTTTGTTTTTTCTTCATCTGATATAAATATTTGAACAATTTGTTTTTTAACTCAATTGCTTCATTTCTTATAATTTGTAATTTATTATTTGTTTATTTAAATGCAACTGTTTTGAGCAGTATTTCAAACAAAATTGTCGACAATTTCGACATCTCATTGGATTCCACAAGGATAATGTTTCACGGTGCCCCTAACAGGAAATTCGGCGGGAATTTGTTTTTCAAATGAAGAAAAAATTATTTAACTTGACAAGTAAAATAAGTAACTCATTGTAACTTCAGTGATAAACACTAAAACACATATCTCTCCTTCTTTTTCGACAGTAGTCAATTAAATATTAAATGGTCGACAAAACCTTTGTACTGTTGCCAATCACAGATATCGACAATTTGAATCAATGCGAGATTTAGAAATCGTTTTTAAAATCACTTAGCTCCTGTAATAATTTGCAATGTGGTTAACTGGTTACTAAGCAAGTGCCTCACTTATTCGGGCCGCTTTGATTTATTAATTGATTGACTGATTGATTAATTGGCGAACTATAATTATCGATGAGTTGTAGTTTTTAATTCTTTGCAAAGATGAGGACTGAGGTTGTAGGAGCGGTACTTTGTCGTTTAGTTATTTCATTCCAAATAAGTTCTGCAATAGCAGCTGGAGCCGCAGCTGCCTCGAACGACCCAGACTTGACGCCTACAATTTCCCACTATCCTGTTCTCGTCGTCATTTCGTTCGACGGGTTTCGATTCAATTATTTCGACCGAACAGATACACCTAATTTAGACATGTTGAGAGCTAAAGGAGCCTCTGTTCCTTACATGAGGAATCAATTTGTCACTAAAACATTTCCTAACCATATGTCCATCGCCACAGGGTGAGCCAGAGCTTCAACTCGGCATATTTTAGTTCATGTATTTATTTTTTGTGCATGCAATTTGAACCCCTGTTGTCTTATTTTGAATCGCAGCCTTCATGCCGAGAGCCATGGAGTTGTGGACAATGGGTTGTTTGACCCAGTGTACAACAAGACACTTAATGCCAGTGAGGACGAGTTCTGGAACTTTGATAACAAAACAATGCCTCTATGGGTAAGTAGCTTATCTAAGTTATCAAATATTTATTAAGAGTTCCATATTAAGACGATGGCTAAAGAAATGATTTTGAAATACGCATTCAGACACTGAATGAACTAGCTGGAGGGGGTAGACGAAGTGGAGTAATGATGTGGGTAAGTTGTAAATGATTAAGGCTACTGCAATACTGTAGTTTATGAAAAATAACAACTGCTGTTAACATTGTAGCCAGGATCCGACGTTCCTTATGGACCGAAAATGACTATGCCTTCCCGATGCACAAAATGGAATGACACAGTACCGTTCTCATGGCGAGTAGACAAAGTATTGAACTGGATTACTGACGAAAAGGAGCCTGTGAACCTTGTCTTCATGTATTTTGAAGAACCAGATGAGTACGCTCATGGATATGGACCGGAGTCTGATGTTGTTACAGAATTCATTCAAAAGCTTGATAATACAACGGGATACTTAATCGACAAACTAAAGGAGTTGAATATTTTCGACAGTGTGAATTTAATATTGCTCAGTGATCACGGCTTCCAGCAAATCCGGCAGCAAGATATGATTGATTTATCCAATGTGATTAGCAAAAGCCTTTATGACCAATATGGATCTACTCCAGTTATACAAATACTACCAAAACCAGGTATATCATATAAGTTAAATCACATCGGAAGAGGATATTTTGGTCGATAACAATATTGATTGGATAAAATTAACTTCCTACAGGACAAATGAACGCGGTCTACAAAGCCTTTAAAGACTTCTCAATTGGGAAAAATTTCTCCGTTTACAAAAAAGAAGAAATGCTACTTACTTGGCACTATGCAAATAGTAGGAGAATTATGCCTATAATTCTTGTAGCTGATCTCGGATTCGTTTTCGACGATTTCAAGAAAAATATTATTCAATACAATTCCAAGTTTAATTTAACTCGTATGTACCTTTACCTCAAGTCATACAGATAGCATGATCAAATAATATTTTTTCTGTTTGTGTTGCGGTAGAAGAGCCTTGATTTTTGTTTTAATTCCCAGCAAGTCCTGATCGTGTATATGGAGTTCATGGATACGACAACCGCTTACTGCCTATGCACCCGTTCTTCCTATCACATGGACCCTTGTTCAAGTCAAGTTTTGTCGCTGAACCGTTTGAAAATGTGGATCTATTCCCTCTAGTGTGCCGGATACTTGGAATCAACCCTCCTCTAAATAATGGAACCTTTAAAAACGTACAAAGTCTGCTTAGTGTGCAGGGATTCGCAGCTCGAGGATCGGTCGGATGGGCTGTTGGTATGGACCTTAAGCATTTCCCTGAATATCTGGAATTGATTTTAATTCTCTGATACATTAAATTGTAACACTAACAGGTGCTGGTTTAGTTTTTGGAGCAATTATACTCCTTGGAATCATGTCGTTATTAGTTAATCGACGAAGACAAAATGGAAAGTCTACAGCCTTTGATGCCCTGGAAGGATATAGGTATGGGACTGTCGAATCACATGTGTAATGATTATTTATTACAATTTACCTGTTATCGACCAGAATACTTTTAAAAACTTTGTTGTAGTCAATTTTTAGTTGCCATTGCTCTTTGATATTATAGTGAATCAGAAATAAATCACTTCGCTTTACACATATTCAATTGTATCAGTTATATTCGATTCAATGTATTGCTTGTACTTGTATTGTAATGTGTGCCAAGTGTGACATTGTAGCTTTTGTGATCTCTGTCCATAGGTACAGTAATATCAACAGACGGGATTCATTTGATATCGGCGAGGAAAGCGATGACGGAAACGTAGTGCTAATTAATGCTGGGAAAGAAGAATATCAAGCTCTACTTATAAATTCCACGACTGAGGAAGTATGATTTACATATTTCGCTTCGTATCGGTAGAAAATTAAAAGGACTTACCACTAGTTTGTCATCGGTATTGGCAAGGAAGGGTCATTATATTATTGTTTCATATTTACTTATGATCAGATGGGACCGATCCATCGAAATGCTAGATCGTTTCGTCAGTTCCGCGTCTGGGTCATTAATTGTTAAGACTTGCTACAACTTATCAATTTACCGTATGAATAATAGGTATTAAGTCTGCAACCGAACTATTGCCCTACGCAACAACTTAAGGTTATAATCACGACCGTTCTCAATGTGACGATTTCTAGTCTTGAATAGTACCTAACTTGAAAATCTACTAAGTTATTTTAAATTGATTATAATAATTACAAACCACCCTTTTTTTCAAAGTTACGACATGATTTATTCTTGTCTTGCTTTAGATTGAGTGCAATTATTGATGCAATCTTGTGATACATTTGTAGCAGGCCCTTAAATAAACTTAAATTATGGTAAGATTTTGTGAACTTCGTGCTCTTGATCAGTGTAATCTTTTTAATAATTAAGATCACAACCCAAAGATCCCTCATGTCCTAAATACTATGGACACAGGCCAAGGGAATTCGAGCCCAAAAAAAATACGTGAAATTGTACGATACAGATTAAAAGGAATGGAAAGTACAACGAAGAAGCTCAAACGTAACCAGTCTTAAAAATCATCGATCAACTTACATATAAAGGTAATGGGTACACCACGTAATTCGAAACGCTCAAACCACATTCAAAATGCACTCAACTAAACTGTATGGCTTACAAAGACCCGATTCGTCAGAATATGTGCCCAAATTCATGAATGACTCAAGCAGATTTACAAGTACTTGACAGTTTGAAACCTAACTAAGTAGTACCTAATAGTATCAGGAATATAGCATTGCAATTTCCAGAACCTCCAATAATTTTACATGTCAAAATAAACGTTATTTTTTTACATCGAAAAAGCGAAACGACTCCTACTCCACGATTGAACACACTTATGAGTACAGTAGTATTTAAAGAAAATGTTCATTACGACCAAGTCATCGATACTAATCAATTTACCCTACTTTTAAATAGGCCTTGCATTGTGAGAGAAAAGTTAATTGCAATAATAGCAGCTGTCCATACACTACGTCTTTTCACCTTTACATTATAAATATATCCCTGTCCATTACGCTGACACCCAATCTCTAATCAAGTCTCACAATGACTATGAAATACTTCAGTCAAACGAGACTTTCTACAAGTGGAGATAACGCGTGAAAAAGCCATTTTACAAACAAGTCAAAGGATTTATGGATTCTCACTACCTGGTTGCTGCTGCTGGTCAAGTGGTTCGCAGATAGCTCCTCACTTATCATTTTATGCACAAGCATACTAGGTATGTAGTTAAAAAATATTTATCCTACCCATACTATTCTCTTCTACATTATTGTGTCCAAGTGAAGAGGTGAGTTAATCATCGTGTGATTAGTAACTCGCTTAACTTTAGGTGAATTAGGTTTTAGCCGTTCAGAACTTTTATGTGATGGACATTGGACGTCCTCTAAACTTTTATCACATCTAGATTTATCCCTCACAGAGGCAGAGTAGATCGCAGAGTTAGGAACAGGACGAGATCCAGATTTAATCTTTTTGCTTCTTCTTCCACTAACAACAGTATTGAGGGGTATTGGATCATCCGGGTTATCATAATCTAGATCATGATATGAAGCCGATGCGGGGTGGAGGATCGTTGGATCGTCGAAATCATCACTGAAGAAACCATTCGGTCCATAGGCGGTAATTGCAGTGTTCGAGTTTCCATTTAACATAGAACTCATAAATGGCTTCCTAGATTTTGGGACCGTGATAGGGTCGGGGCTTATTCTTGGATCTTCTTCGATTGAACTGTATAGGTTTCTCATCGACTCTATACAGAAAAAAAACATAAATCCATTGAAAATCTCACTTGCAAACGTATCGATTGTGGGATGGGGAAATACAGACTTACCACCATTATATAATCTCCCAAATGAGTATGCATTTAAGACATTAAAAAAAATTGTGTAAAGGACCATATTCGAATGGAACAATATAGTATAGCGACAATAGAAATATCATAAGGAAAGCAAGACCACAATTGGCAATTCTTAAGAATCTTAGAAACTATTGAAGAATAAATAATCTCGTAATTTCTTCGATATTCTTCGACTTTATCCTAATTTAACTTTACACTCTTATCTTGGTCTAAACTGATATTTAAAAAATGTCTTGAATTAAGCTTACCTAAAATAAGGCGAAGAATTAATCTAAGAAATGCACAATCTAAACAATATCCTCTATTTTACTGGCCGACCGGGTTCGAAACTTTTTAGAATTTTGACAGCTAGAGCCTGATACTGAAGTTGTTAATTCGAGCTTAGTTACATCCCCGTTCAAAAAGTTGTTGTTCATAACTCCATTTCCATACGAATCTCTCACTTTACAGGCCTGCATGTCCCCAACCCCGACAACTCGGACAGCAGGAGCATCTACTTTCCTATTCATTGCTACCCCGTTGCTATTCCTTCGTTCACTAAGACTCATGACTAAATAAGAATTGGATTTAACCGTTGGCTTTCCCATCCAAGATCCTTTTTGGGGAAGTGAGAAGTTACGGAAATTAGTTACACTTTGAGATTTTCGTTGGTAAGGTTCATTTTTTATTTCTCTGGGGTTGATGGAACTACCTCGCCGTTCTAAATAATCCCCTTGTGAATAAGGCCTATTGCGACTGGTGGAATGAGCAGACTGTCTTAGGACATATCCTGTTCGGTCTTTTACAGCGAACTTACCAGAAGTGGTGTCTCCAAGTGACCTGTTTAGTCCATCTGCGTTCGTAAACACTATGCTACTTTCTCGGTCTGGAGAGGAATGTGGAATAACTGGTGTGGGTAGGTTGCTACTTTGGGTGGTGGGTGACGATAATTGAACCGGCTGCTGGTTCTGCTGTACCGGAGATTGGTACATTAACGGCTGTTGTTGATGAACTTTGGAAATTCCGGGCTGACTATTGCCTCCATCGACACACTGTTGAATTAAATGAATAATCTTGTATTTACTCTTTAAAACTATTTAACATTTTCTTCAGAAAAATACAAATAGCGAAACCAATCGTACAGTTGGACCGGTTTTGATTGACGTTTGTAGATTGAGGTTTTGACATTTAGAAGACTGAGATAGACCATTCGACTCAATCTTTTTTGGTAAGGACGACATGAAGTCAGCAGTAGCAAAGCCTCGAGGATCTACAGCAAATCAAGTTATTAACCAAATTAATCAAATTAGTAATAATTCATATTATTGTTTTCTCATATTAGTATTATTACCAATCAAACTCGGTTGGGCGGGCCCGCATAGAACAAAACAACAGTTTTGACAGAAGTTTCCTCGAGAGAAAGGGTTTTTGACACTCGCTCTACCAAACAGGCCTTTAATCTATGAGTACAAAAAACAAGACTTCTTAGATCTAGTTTACAACAGTTTACTAATTATATTAATTAACACAGCCGAAAGGGACTTACATCTTCGTTTGTTGTTTGTTCCACAGCAATAAGATACGTATGGAAGCCAGAAAGACCGAGAACGGTCCACATTCCAAAAAAACTAATAACAACAACGACAGCACTTGTAGGCGACTCCTTTAGTGCTTCCAAAAAGTTGCCTTTTTCTTTAGACACTGAAAACAGGAATGATTTACATTTAAAGTAAATAAATCATTGATAAATGATAAAATCTCCACACACTAAACAAATATAAATTAGTCGTACCAATAGCGAGATGAGCGATAGAACATGACAAAACGAATACTGCAAGAAAACTAAGCGATACGATGAACGCATAAAAACTACGATAATTTCTTTTCCCGATACAGTTCCCAAGAAATGGACAGTGATGATCGAATCGATCTGGAACAGTAAATAATTAGTCATGTTAGTTACTTAAATTTTCAGCATCGCTTAAAAAAATCCGAAATACCGTTCATTTTCATCAAACTCACCCACGCAATTATCACAAACACCGCAGTGGGAAGCTCGGGGAGGTCGAAACATTTTGCAAGTGAAGCAGAATTTGGACTTGACGATCTGTCCATTAACTATTATATCTTTGGTACGAGGGGGTGGTCGACTCTGATTGTTCGTTGCATACGATTTCTCCACGTACTCCCATTCCTGCTGAGATGCTCGAGGAAGGATACCAGGATCGCTAAAACTCGTCTTCACCATATTTACGATGACGCTTAAAAATAAAACTGACCCTATTATGGGTATGGCAATCGTCAATCTCTTTGACAAAAAAGGCCCACTTGAAAATTCAAAATATTCGCATAAATTAATGAGAGATTTATTTGAGAGAGAGTTGAGATAAATGTGTAAAACAACTAAAATCAACTTACTCAAAAATGACGAAGAGGAGAAAAGTCATAAGGATGAGTCCAAAACTAAGAACACAAAACCGAATACTCGGAGCTGTCATAACTCGACCGTTACAGAAAAATCTATTGTTTCCGGGAAAGTACTCCCACTTTCGGGGAAGATCTGGTGACTGGCCGTCCTCCAGTAAGTGACCTTTACACAGAGAAGGGGAGGAAGGGGAATCGATTTGAATTACTTGCATCTCCGGTTCTTTACCCGACCCTGAAAATTCTTCATCTCTCTCCGAACAACATTTGTAATCTTTGTCTCCATACATTGGATTTTGCTTGTCCTCCCTCATCGGAGGACCAGGGTCTCGATTCATTCCATTCATGGAATGTCCGTACGATGACGTCACCGCCATTGTCTATCGATGCCGTATAGCCTACTGAATCTTCTTCTAAATCTTCTACATCAACAAGTCCATTCAAAATAATGACAATTAGCTTCTTCCATCCTTCTTGTATCTTACACAGCTGAGCAGTGAGTGGTCCACGAAGCACAGCTGATTCCACGACCACATCTACACTAATCTGCAGTGAATACAAACAGTAACAGGGATCTAAATCTCCAAGAAGTCGTCCCTATTCAAATCTCATCCTGTCCTCTGTCACCTTTCCGTCTTCTCGTCCAGAATTCCAGAAGGTTGTTCCGAGAGTCTTATAACTCAACTGTTACTGCTCTAGCCATCTTTCCCATCGATGTTGCAGTACAAGAAGAGGATTAGGCTTAAGGGATTAAATTAGGGAATGAAACTAAATTTGAAAGTATCCCTTACACCTTACAATTCTACGCACTCAGTCTAGTTGACAGTTGAACCGTTCAGCAAAAATTTCAATTGGAACTACACACGAAAGAGCAAGAGCATCCACCACCCAGTGGTTACAGGTTTTCTCAGGAAGTGAATGACGTGAATATACCCGCTCTGAAATCAGCATAAAATGAATCGTTAATTAGTAAATATAAAATCAGAGTGCAGTACACTCGTGTCAACACTGTCAACCTAAGGCTAAATTGTCGTAAATTAAAGGTGAACCTTATAAAGAGTAGACTCTTTTGGCGAATAGTTGGCCAGGGAGGAGTAGAGTCGGATTGGCAGAATATTAGTCACAATTTGTAAGGACTAGATAAATCTGTGCAGAATTTTTGCGAGCAAGTTGTTGAGTAAGGTGAAGTTCTCTGCGAGATTCCTCATCTACAATTTCAACAGCCTTTTGAATTTTGGAGGTTTTTCAGGAGCTGAGTCACGTGGGCAATGCCGCCAAAATCAATATTCAAATTATCTCACAGATTTTGTTCTGAATAAAAATTTGTATTTTTGTAAATTTTGAAACTTGTTCATCTAATGAAGTTCTTGCTTCATTAAAATATTTAAAATTGAATAGTTGGGAGAAGGTAAAGAGCTAAAAATGTCCGTGGTCAGTGGGGGTAATAAGTCTTTTGTGAACTTGAATGTTCGAGAAGTGTTGGAATGCCAGACGGTGGAAGAGACTAAAGAAATTTCGAGACGGGTTAACTTGGAAATCGAAAAGAAACGGGAAGAACTCCGGATGCTAGTTGGGTAATTATATTTTCCATTCGGTTTTAGATTTTGAATTTCAAGAAAATACAAAATAAATAAATGTTATGATTTTCTAATTGTGATTTGTTAATTTCAAATTTAGAGAGCGATACCGTGATCTGATTGATGCAGCTGATACGATAGGAAATATGAGGCTCAGTTCCCTCTCCGTTTTTGATAAGCTGACTGTACTTCGAGAAAAGCTAAATACCCTTCCAACACAGCTAAATCCAGTCAAGATTCTCAAAGGATCCAGCTCAGAAAAGTATAAAAGCCAAGCTTTTAAAAATAATTATCCTTACACCTTACACTTTCGGAAATTCATGGGGTATGAATATTTTTATTTTAGTCATCTCAATTCGGTAGAGTTGGAGATTGCAGCGGAACTCAAGCTTTCCATCGAAGTTCCTCGGCAAGTCCAAGTATTTTTGGATGCTAGAAAGATTACACAGGCTGTACATTTGTGCATATTCTACGAAAAGAAGCTTGTCCAAACTTCAAAGCCTTACCGATGGACCTTGCTGAATAACTCTGGAAAGTATGAAGTTGAAACGGGGAAAAATATTAAGAGTTCAATTTTATCAGCCTGTGACGACTGTTTCGATGCCTTTGAAAGCTCAAGTGAGGTAAATTAGTATAACATTTCAATATGTTTGTAATTTAGTCAATTTCTAATCAACAAACAGAAGATTTAAAATCGTGCACTTTTCTTAGAATTTGGCTGAATGTATGATCGCGAGACAAATTCTGACTTCATCCGCGTGTCAAAATGTCTTGTCAGATTTCCTGGATCGAAGAATTAAGCGATTGGAAGAAAGTTTGATAGCACATGATCCCGAGTTTGTCGTACATGTTGGTGATACAGCCAAGGCAATTTATTCCATTTTTATTGGTAAGTAGTCTCGAAGTGTTACTATTTTATAGACATGTAACATGTTCATTGTGAGTAGAGAAAAGAGGTCTGAGGTCTCTATAATTCAATAATGATTCATGAGAGACGATAACAAATAGCATTAGGGATTCCAAAAATAAAATGTATAATTTGATTTCCTAGATCCTCAAGTTTACAACAATGCTGCAAAGCGAATGAAAAAACCAGCTATGACTGTCGACAGTTTTGGTCTCAAGTTTCTTCCTAAATCTATCCATGATTTCAATGAGGAAAATATTTTAGTTGAACCGTCACCGAGGGTTATGGCCCTAGCTGAGGTGGTGTTAAAATCGTACGTGGAGCCTCTGAAATTGATTGTGGAGAAATGTCACCGAAAAGAAGTTTGCATGAACGAACAACAAACTTTTCAAGAATTAAACGAGTACAGAGTGTATGCGGTGAGAGTATTAAAAGAGCGGAGTGACGACTTAATGAAGATTGTTCTTGGCACTTCGAAGTCTCTGTGGACTGAGGCCTTTTATCCGATTTTCCGGGAAAAAAGCGAAAGGGTGTCAACAATTCGGACTGAGCTAATTCTTAAGTTCTTGGAAGAAGATGCTTATCCCAGATTTCAAAAGTAATCAGGGTTTACACTACAGCGTTTTTTATCTCTATTTTATAAACTCTTACTCAGAAGAATTATTTTATGCAGGCTAGACGAGCAGTTTGACCTCGTGTCATTTGTCTGGAAAGCCCCTGCAATAAATGAAAAATCTAGTCCTTGCCTGGACGTTGACCTCAAATTGAAATGTTTATCGCCGAATGTGGCAAATTTTTGCGAAGAGCTGGAAGTAATTTTCCAAGAATTTCTTCAAGATTTCAGATATCTTGGAGATTTGACGTTGAAGGAATTCATTTCTGGATCAATTGTGGCGATAATAAAGCAGTTCACGGAAAGAACTTCCCAAACATTATTTTTAGGGAGGTTTTGCTCGGCTTTGAAAGAGCTTTCTCCTACTATCTGGAAATTGGTTGATAAAAATGTAATCATTCGAAATTTATTAGAATATTTTAGTCTTTCGATTCCGAACTAATTCAGCTAATGTCATAATTAAAATACAGGATGGATTACAACTGAAGCAGATCATTGCATCAGTATGTGAAGAATGTTGGAAAAATTGGACCAGTGGTGTGGTTGATAAATTCTCCGTCGACATTGAGTTGAAGATCCCTAAACTGAACGAATTTAGTCTCATGTCGTTTATGCCGGTTATTCTTTGTTTGATGATAATGTATTTTTATTTTTGAGTATGTTACTTAATTTAGTGATGATTAAAATGACATCGTTCATGTCTCTAGGTGGGAGAGAATTTCGTTCCAGCAGAAGAAGACATCGTTAAGCCTTCTGTTAGAGTTCCTATTCAATTGTCCCATTTTCTCAATAATCTCTTGTTTGAATTGTGTGTTACATTTGCCCGAGTTGGTCCTCAGTCCATTCCAAAAGCTGTACGTGACAACTTCAGGTACACTATCGGAGCCAAAATACAAGGATTTTACGATGAATTGATCGCAAACCTTAAGGATTCTCCAGATAATTACGATATTCCACCGCAAGTTGCCGTCCAGTTCATATTTGATTTAAAATTTTGCCAATGGTTCAACCCAAGACTTCCTGAATTAATGGAGCCAACAGCAAAAAAGCTTCAATGTGTTATCGACCCTTTCGATTTGGATATTGTTAACCCCAGGCTGAAGATCAACCTGAAACGGTTCTTATTCGAAAGTCACGTAAGCTGAACTTTTATCTATTCTATTACAATCATGTTGAAGCAGAAGTGCCTCTTGATTGTGCTACAATATGTTTAACTATTTTTACAGTTAACGCTGGGCTTACTCTTTTCGGAGGAAAGTCACAGTTTCATCGCCCAAAATTTCAAGACGAAACTAAATCAAGGTTTTCCGATGTCTAATCCTGGACTTCCGACCGCTTTACCTCTATTACCAATTTAATCTGTCACCATAGATGATGCTATATTAATTCGGTTGAAATTTGATTTTGCTTGGGTTTAAATCTACGACCACTTCTGAATCTGTTGGCATACATGTCCCAGTTAATTTTTATAATTTTCATTGACATGTTTTGGTCAATATTGAATAAATAAAATTGAAATCGAATCACTCGATTTTCTGTGAGCAGGATTTTAAAATGAGGGGTTTGAGGCAATTTTTAACGAACACCCTAGGGTTTTATCCCGCAATTTATGGTAGACTAATTGACAATTTAATGAAAATTTAAAATCCAACATCTCGTGCAAGGCATAACAATTTTTCTGAATCCATAATGGTCCATTTCTTGTCATAGTTTCATAGTCTCTCTAGCATGATTTTTATAAAACTCACTAGTGTCACCATATTGTTCTATGGAGTCTATGAGTGGAGTGTGAGGAAGTGTATACCAAATTACAGTTCTAGGTCTAAGTTATCAGAAACACCCACCGGTTGATCGACCCCGCGGGTCAATCCTTAATTTCATTTGTATAAGATGTAATGAGTAATCATGTTATATCAGTAAAACTATATGCAAAATTTCATCACTCTTAAGTTAAACCCTATAGAAGTTATCAGAAACCCCCACGGGTCATACTATCAATCGGTTTGACCCATCTTCGAACTTGGCCTTTCTTTTGTTTCAAAGACCCTGTGTGTAAAATTTAGTGAAGCTAGGTCAACCCTTTCGTGAGTTATCAGGGGGACAAAGTTGATCAGATAAGCCCTAACGAAGGGGCTAAAAAGTATTACTCATATCTAAAGTATTTTGGTTATTTCTTAGTCTTATTTTATTAGTAAGACATTCAATACATTTCAATTAATATTGGAAAATTCAATTTAAAGTCACGTAACACTTGACGAAATTAATTCAACATTCATTTTTACGAAGACCATTAAGCTTGCTTATGAAAACTGCTTTAAACCTCCTCCAGTAACGCTTACTGACTGCTTTTGCATGTTACTGAAGTCTATTAAGTCTATGTCATACATTTAAATCCCAGTCTCCTACCATTCATCTCGAACAGTCAAACTGACCCGATCAAACTTCACAAAAAGGTCAGACTATTCTCCTTGTTTGTGAAGTTGGATTTTATCAAAATAAGTTTTGAACAACAACTCTTGGATGATACCGTGTTCTATAGGTATATTCTTTCCCTTCTTCCCTTCTCCTCTTCGAAATTCAAAGCGAACAGCCTGGGTAGCAGCTTCTTCCTCACAATTGACAATAGAAATCGTTTCACAGGTGGTGGGTCCTGACCCCTAATGAAATACCAAAAAATTATCATTAGCCAGTTCATTCCATCATTGCTCAAATCCAGTTATTAACTAGAAATCCCTATCTCTTAAACATACAAAGGCAGTTAGTGTTTGTCCATGGAACATCCCTGAGACTGATGCGTTGATACAGTGCCAAGAGTTTGCCTCAACATCAACTGGAGTGTCAAAAATTTCTGACTGAAGCGAATTGAATGGTTTCTTCACTTGACGCAACAAGGAATTTCCAGTGGCAACGCTTTCTACGGCAATCGTCAGTTCAAAAGTATTGAAAATATATCCATTATTTTCTCGGTAACCCATTTCATTTAATATCGAGCCGTGAAACGTTTTCAACCCGAGGAGAACAATCGCTTGGTTCGTCTTAAACCTATTTAGGAAACACCATTAAACCATAAATTTGTTACTGTTAAATAGTGTACAGAATTAGGTTGCGAGTTTTAGATTAGAATAATAAAAAAGTTATATTATCTTTCTTACTCTAGAATTTCAGTTCCATTTAACGAAATTCCGTTTGACTGTTTTTTCCCCGTCAACAATCGCGGTGCTGAATAAATAGTTGAACCCAGAACGAAAGACGGCAAATAATTCCTAGGAGCTGCATTGAAGCGTCCTTGTGGAACTTTGGCCCTAATTAAATATCCACACTTACATAACAGGAACAGGACATTTATAATCCTCTTTGAAGATGCAAATTAGGCAATTTCGTTGAGTCAATAGGAAAGTTACTAAAACTAAAACTAAAAAATTAATAAATGCTAGTACATAGACTACTTGAAGATACTACTTAGGCCCATAGATCCCTTAACAAATTTGATATGTAACGTTTACTATCTGTAATATTTCAACAAGCAAAATTATCTAAAAAAAACGCAATCCTCAATGATTAAAATTAGTAAATTCTTATGCAGATACTGACTAATAATGTCCTATTGCAGATTGATAGAATTTAGAATAAATAAATGACTCACCGATTCCCACTCGATACGTTAAAGAATAAGAGCATGGAAATCAATTCTTTATCTTCAAGCAGATTTCTAATGGCCACGTTGAGGGTAAACTCCTCAGCCTCCATAACCGGAAATCGGATGAGTCCCAACACTTTATGCAAAACTTTCCGAATGTCCTTCGGCTCATTAGAATCCAATTTCTGTCGACCACATTCAGCTTCGCCCCATCTGCAAATCAAATTAATAGCTCGCTGAAATAACTTAGTTTAAAGTACATTTATGCCTCAGAATGTGTGGAGTCTGTGGAGAACACAGTAAGTGCTTATCATCCTTGGCCCATACCTCATAATAGCGTTGAAAATCTCAAGTTCATTAGTGACCCTGAGGTCATCTCGTTTAAGGATCTCGTACAAGCATTCTTGTCGAAGATTAGTGAATTCATCTGACTTTACAATTTCCGCCGCATTGCTATAAATAAAATAAATAAAGATTGATGGTCATATCTAGAGTGCTGAGTTTATGACGACCTCAAAATTTATACACAAGCCAATGTGCAATGGATACAACAAAGATTTAATTCTATGGTCATAACTCTTATCAAATATCACGCAAGCCTAGATTAAAATATTTAAAAAAATAAATAAAAGCAGAATAACCTGCACAAGTATGTTAATGTGAACTCAGTGAGGTCCGCATGTCCATATTCCATGGCTTGCTGAAACAAAGTGGTCACGTTCTCGTTTGTGATGCCTTCATTCAAGGACTTGGTGCAGCAATCCATTAGGTCTTGGATTTTATAATCCGAGGCCACGTTCAACAATGGGAAACAATCCTCAGGCTTAGCCCCAGACTCCCCCAAATAAACGTGCTGCAAACAGCCCACAAAGTAATTAAATTAAAATCCAATTCCTTAGTAAAAATAGGGTTAATTAAAATGTAGTGAATTTAAAATACTTACTCGAATCAATAGAATGAAAACTTTCGGATCCACATCTCGGATAACTATTCGATTATGGACAGATTGTTGAAAATCCTTGAGGAAAACTGGGGATGATATTTCAAGAAGGATTCGGTGAACTTTGACCTCCTCTTGTTGCTTTCCTAGGACCAGGACGGCATCACTGAGAAATCCTGTGTCAAGTAAATACTTGTGCCTTTCAAGTCGATCCCCTTTGAAGGGCCACTGTTCTTCACACACTTCACCACTTTCTGCCATTTTTTAACTCGGTTTAAAAAAAATTTAATCGGTCAATCAGTATCCTGCACTCACAGCGTCGACAAGTTAATTAAACTAAACGGAATTGTAAATTAAACAAGCTTTATACTCTCAAATAGGACAAAGACTGGGCAGAGCCACAGAGAGTGCGAGTGCGAGTGTCAAGAACGGATGGATGGATGGAGTAGAATGTGCCGGCGTGCCGTGTCCTTAGAGTGGCTTTGTTTTGTGGGTTTTGTGTACTATATGACCACCGGAGAAGCTTTTGCTTGGACATCCATGCGGCTTTTCTATAATCCCTACCTATTCTATCCTGTAGAATAAAAGTGCCCAAATGTTAGTTGGTTGGTTTGTTTGTTTCACTACTCCTCCATAACTGTCGGACCGATTTCAAAGCTGAGTAACTCTTTCGATTCTGTTGACCCAGGAGGCAAGAGTCATAGTTATGAATGTTATGATGCCGTCGAAAAAATTATACCGACATAAGAACTCCATGACCTTTATAACTGGTAACCATGGAGATGAATTAGGTCGAAATTTACCTCCATCCCCCCCTTAAAGATGAATTTCTTTGATTGCCCATGTTTTTCTTGTATAGATATATCCATGTAAATTTTGTTCCCTATCTCGGTCAAAATTTCTCCAATGTAAAAAAGCATGCTTACGTCTTACTTGTCAAAATGCTTTTGACACAGACCCTGAAAACCGTTAAAATTTTTCCTGAATATGCCGGTCCCATGATGATTGACTTATTTGGAACACTTAGTATCGTAATATAGTTACGGTCGCGATCATTTGTCATATCGTGGACCTGGAGACGCTCGGGAACACAAAGGCCTATCAACTTGTATTCGTGCAAGTGGGATTACACTAAAATACACCGGTGCCATTCAAGTAGCTTCCAAGATTTTGAAGGATGTGTTCATACGCCTTTGTAGGTTCTAAGGGAATCAAGGCTGTTACAATGCGGGCAACTTTGGAATTCTGATCCTCATTCCCACAGACAGATAGGATCAATATTGAATATACAGTATGATCCAGTCTACCTCTAATCTTAAGTTTACGTCAAAGAAACTGAAGTTCCTAAGTCCTAACCCCAAACGACGCTGCCAAAAATTACTCATATCTGAA
Organism: Agrenia bidenticulata; assembly: GCA_034694785.1. Classification (NCBI taxonomy): domain Eukaryota; kingdom Metazoa; phylum Arthropoda; class Collembola; order Entomobryomorpha; family Isotomidae; genus Agrenia; species Agrenia bidenticulata. Next base: position 86,893 of record JAQFYM010000045.1, on the reverse strand, counting down.
TTAAGTTGGTTAACTCATATTCAATAAAGGATTCTATATACTTTATTATTGGAAGATTCAATTGAAAGTCTGTTTCCGTTTGCGACCAACTTTCGATTCTCCTTGTTTGTCCTTAATATCTTCTTGTTTGTGGAATGCCATTTTATCAAAATGAGTTTGAAATAAGAATTCTTGAATGATACCATGTTCTATCGGTACCGGTAGGTCTTCTCCATTCCCCTTTCCTCTTCGAAATTCAAAGCCAACATTTTGGACTACAGTTTCTTCCTCACATTTGACATTGCAAATCTTTTCACACGTGTTGGGTCCCCTGAATGGCTGATTAAATTATCATTAACATATATATAGCAATTCCATGTTTGAATATGTACCCAGAGTTCTGTTAAAAAGTAGAAATCACTCTGCCTTAAACGAACTTTATCACTTACATTTACTGATAGTCGTTCCCCTTTCAAAATCCCAGTGGTTGAAACCACGATTGTGTACCAAGAGTTTGCCTCAACATTGACCGGAGTGTCAAAATTTATCCCAGACTCAAGCAAGTTGAACAATTTCTTCACTTGACGCAAAAGGGAATTTCCCCTCAGCACGATTTCCACCGAAATCGTCAGATGGTCATAGGCAGGACTCGCAGGACTTCTCGTAAATAGTAAGTAATCGTTCTCAATCAACGTTGCACTGTGAAACGTTTTTAGCCCAACGAGAACAACCGCTCGGTTCGTCTTAAACCTGAGGAAAACATTTGTAAAAACTTTAATTATTATGAAAAAGTGTACAGCACTAAAAGGTCTGCACGTCTTAGTGTTGCATTAGATAAATCAAAATGTTATAATATCCTTCTTACTCTAGGATTTCAGTTTCACTTAAGTACATTCCGTATGAACATTTGAGCCCCTTCAACAATCGCGGTGCTGAATAAATCGTTGAGCTCAGACTCGGAACACCGGCAGCTTTATATTTCCTTGGAGCCGCATTGAACCGTCCTGTAGAAGCTCTGGCCCTAATTTAAGTATCAAAACTTACATTACATTACCAACAATTTAAATCCTCGTTGAGCAGCGCATAATGTGGTAAATTACTGACTAGTACTTATTTAAGCGCACTAAAATTACGTCCTATAGCAGGTATGGAGACTGCATAAATGACTCACCGATTCCCACTCGACATGTTAAAGAATATAAGGAGCGGAATTAATTCTTTATCTTCAAAGACATTTCTGATGGCCACGTTCAGAATGAACTCCTCGGCCTCCATGACTGGAAATCGGATGAGTCCCAAAACTTCATGCAAAACTTTCCGGATGTCATTCGGCTCATTCGAATCCAATTTCTGTCGACGACAGCATTCAGCTTCACCCCATCTGTACATTGAATTATTCACATGAATAAATTAACTTAAACTCTATGCGCTTATCTTAGACTGAAGAGAGTACATAAAATGCTGATCATCGTTCGGTTATCTCGTTACCTCATAACAGCGTTGAAAATTTGAAGTTCATTGGTGACCCTGAGGTCGTCTCGTCTAAGGATCTCGTACAAGCATTTGGGGCGTAGTTCAGCGAATTCACCGGAGTTAACGATATCCGCCGCAATGCTTTAAATTAAAACAGATTGATTTTCATTTATAGGATAACTGCATCAAAATATTAGCTCTAAATAATTTGATCCTTTTGGGGTAAATGCTGAATTGTATAGATTAATCTGGAATGCTGAGTTGATGACGACCTCAAACTCATTACTATGACTCGTATCTAATTGTATGCGTTAATTATGAAGCAACTGAAGCAAGTTTAAATATTTTTTGAGTAAATAAAAAGCAGATAACCTGCAGAAGTGAGTTAGTGTTAACTTGATGAGATCCTCATGTTCAAATTCCATTGCTTGCTGAAACAAGTTGGTCACGTTCTCGTTTGTGATCCCTTCTTTCAACGACTTGGTACAGAAATCCGTTAGATTTTGTATTCCATAACACATAACGTGAGGCAAGTTTCAATAATGGGAAACATTCCTCAGGTTTAGCCCCACACTTCCCCAAATACACGTACTGAAAAATAGCCCACAAAGTTATTAAAAACGCCTCCATTCCTCATACACACTAACAAAATGTAATGTAATAAATCTAAGCATTTACTTCAACCATTAGGATGAATACTTTAGCATCCACATCTCGGAGAACTATTTGATTGTTCACAGATTGTTGAAAATCCTTGAAGAAAACCGGGGATGACATTTCAAGAAGGACTCGGTGAACCTTGAGCTCCTTTTTTTCATTTCCAAGGACCAGGACGGCATCACTGAGGAATCCGGTGTCCAGTATATGCTTTTGCCGCTCAAGTTGATCCCCTTTTAAGGGCCAATTCCGAGTGTCTGACATGGCACTCATGGCTGACATTTCTTTACTCGTATCAGTGATCAGTTAATCAGTTTTCTCAACCTCCCAGATTCGTCTTCTTAAATAAACTAAACTGGATTATATTATAATTAATCTGAAATTGGACAAAATGGAGATATTGTGTGAGGAAGGGATGGATGGAGGAGTGGAATTCGTGCACGTACGTATGGAGTGGAATTCATCCAACCAAATAAGCCAGTATGTATTTGGTTGGAGTTGCTATCCTTGGGAGTTGATAATACGTATTCGAAACGAACTTTCGGAGGTAATTGTTCTTTGTTTAAATGTATTCGTTCAACTAAGTTGTAAAGTACTGAACTTATATTAAACTCATATTTTACAGGAGATTATATCCTTAGCGATTTCCCATTGTTGTGATCCAACCAGGTACGACATGCAGACGCAGGAAGAGCGATGCCGGGGATTTCTCCACGGGTGGCATATGTAATTTAAAAGTTAGTTCGATCAATGATTTGAACCAACATGAAATTAGTTTTCATCTGAGGCGTGGTTGATGCAGTCACGTAATGGCTTCATTACAACGTCCCAAAAAGATTAATCGTTTAGGCTCCAACGGAAAGACGTGCGGCCGTCTCTGCAAAGCCAAGGATGATGTGCGGAAAGATTGAAAATTAATGGAAGTAAATAATTAAATAATGTGGTGAATCGTAACCCAGATTCAAGACATGGACAACTTCATGTTCGAATGTTTGCTGTTTCTCCTTTGAATGAAGAACATGGATTGCTGGAGTGGGATGATCTAAGCGGATTCAGAGGCTGTATACTTTCGCTGTGCAGAGACAGAGGGCTAATTGTATCCATGAGGGACATTTAAAAATCCATAAGTGAATTTTAATTAAATAATATTTTCAAATACAGATATATGTACATATATTAATTAATTGTAACTAACTGTTAAAGTTATTCGAATAATACGATATGAAACCCGAAAGTATAACTGTTTTTACTTTTGATTGATTTCCAGCTACAAGTTAAAACTTAATTTTTGAGAAAGGCTGCACTTTGAAATAAATTTTCAATAATATTTATTAAAGGTAGCTAATTAGCTGTGACAAAATAGGGAATTGTAAAGTTATCCGGCAAATTTGCAAGCACCAGCAAGGCATCGAATCCAATTGTAAATAAATGTGATCTGATTTGTCAATCATAAAGGTTTATCTTTCTCTTGATAAACGATAACTCCCCTTTCAATCATCTCTGGAATTTCAACGGCTAGCCAAGGTCCAAGCTGAAAATTTTAAATGGTCAGTTAGTTAGGGTTTTACAAAACTACAGATCTAACTGTCTCTGTGGACTTAAGTATGATGGACTAACCCCGAGGGCCATGGCATGTGCTATTCCAAATTTGGGAACATTTTTAGCCCAAAGGGGTTTGAAATGTTCGGTTAGGCAAATCTTCCCACCCCGGTACATCTTTGCTGTTTTCCCATCTAGCTCCGGAAGGGCCAGCTCGGGTGCAGTTACAGGGTACGTTACTGGAATCTGTAACAATCATTAAAAATCATAGAAAACTATATCAGAAAAGGCCCTTTGTTATATAACTGGGTTTGATCTATGACTTACGTCGAACTCGATGTCGAATTCGAATTTAAGCATGTCTTGTATATGCCAACATTTTCCGAACCAACGGGTGCCTTCTTTATTGGATTCAAGACGGAACCAATCGTTCCCAGCTCCCTTGTTGTTCTCCACATACTGAAAAATTAAAAACACAATTACTCAACAAAATCTAAAGCTTAGCTTAACGTTGTTGTGTTCTTTTGAAGTTATGAGTTGAGGGAGAGGACTGGAATTGTTGGACATTGTATATTTAATAAATGATATAGACGTTACATGAATAAGGGCCTGGTATTCTTCCTTGAGTCTTTGAATCCATTGCTTGGGGTCGTCTTTTGGACCTGCCTTTGTTTTAAGAAGGGGGATCCCACTAAGAGTTTTTCGAGTTACTGCGTCCACCATCTTTAAGGGTTACTTGTCACTTGCTCTAATGATGGAGTCAAACTAATTGGTGGAGGAAGTTGAGGTAATTATCTCACGACGGTGTCCCCACGAATGGGTACAAAAGCATATGGACAACTTGAACTACTTGATGAACAAGTCCGTGGGGAGATTTTAGTTTGGAGAAAGTTGAAAAGATTTGAAATTCCCGCCGTTTTCACTCAATGCTAGAACACACCTTCCCGGTTTATCTGAATGAGTCAACTTTCTTTTACGTCAGTTCCTCCTTTTTCACTCCTTCAATTTAATCAACTTTCATGTCTTTCTTTTAGAATTGGCACGTAAATTAGCAGTAAATTAGCTAAACAAAATTAGCACATCAAATAGGAGAGGACCGCAGTCCGTGTATGCTGTCATATTTGCAGTCATCCCTCGGGTTGTTCAGCTTCAAGGGCTATTCATCATCCTCTTCAATTAAACTAAAAATTAACCCATCAACTGACATTCAAGGTAGGCTGTACTATTGTAGCTGAAAATAAAGATTTAAATTCGAAATACATGGGCAAAATTAAATTATCTCATTTACAAGAAGGTATAAGTCATAAGGAAAAATTTTCGTTGATTAAGAATGGCAATTATTATTATTATAAATATTAAATCGAAATCGGATTACGATTACTTAATTACAGGTGACAAGTGCTGGTGGGGCTACATCATATTTTACTAAGTAGAATTCGGTACAGGGACGAAGAGGATTTGAGGAGTTTGGCGAAAAGCTGAGATTTTAAAGGAAGAGTGCAACTGCAATGGGTGCACACGTTTCGCGGACAGATTTCGAGTGGACGGAAAAGGAAGAGCCACATGCATCCAGGCGGAAGGAGATATTAAGTAAGTTGAACATATTATTTAAGATTTATTGGAGGAATTAGTGTCTGAATTTTGTGTCAACTTGTGATTTAGAAAAGCACCCAGAAATCAAGGAGTTGTTTGGACATGATCCGAATATGAAGTGGCAAGTCAGCCTCCTCGTGTTCATTCAATTTGGGATGGTTGCAGTGGTTTCGGGAATGCCATGGAGCTATATCTTTCTTATTGGCTATTGCTTTGGTGGAGTCATTAATCACGCCCTTATGTTAGGTGCGAACAAATTCATACCTCTTTCCTCGGGTCGTTTCATTTGACTTCTTTAATCTATGACCAAAGATATCTCGGGATTTTTTAAAGTTAAGGAGTACTTAAGAATTTATTTTTCATTGCAGCCATTCACGAAATCGCCCACAACTTAGCTTTCGGCCACTCGAGACCTCTTGCAAACCGAATGTTGGGGTTTTGGGCAAATCTCCCCATCGGTATACCATTTTCCATTTCGTTCAGGAAGTATCATTTGGAGCATCATCGCGTAAGTTTTCTCGACACAGTTTCTGTATAAAATGGATTTGGGTGGACTTTCTTTATTTATGATTCTCAACCAATTATAATTCCTTGTACAGTATCAGGGAGATGAGGTATTTGACACGGACGTTCCAACTGCGATGGAAGCGAAGCTTTTCTGCAACACCTTTGGAAAGTTTTGCTGGGTCATGTTGCAGCCATTTTTCTATGCTCTGAGACCCCTCGTAACATACCCCAAGCAACCGAATCAAATGGAAATAATCAACGTAGTAATGCAGCTATCCTTTAACTTTGCTGTATACTACTTCTTCGGGACCAAATCGTTGGTTTATCTCATTGCTGGATCTCTAATGGCTATGGGGGCCCACCCAGTGGCTGGCCACTTCATTTCAGAGCATTACATGTTTCGGAAGGGTTCGGAGACTTACTCTTACTACGGAATCCTAAACTGTGTTACCTGGAATGTGGGGTATCATAACGAACATCACGACTTCCCTTCTGTCCCTGGATGCAACCTCCCTAAAGTAATTGGCAAAGGAACTAGATCTCATTATTTATCTCATCAAGCTCTACAAATTGTTTCCTCTTTTTCGTACAGGTGCGGGAGATTGCGAAAGATTACTATGATGCCCTGCCTCATCATGATTCATGGGTACAGGTGCTGTACGACTTCGTGACAGATCCTGACATAGGTCCATATGCTCGAGTCAAAAGGAAGAATAGGGAATTAGCTCGCGAGCAACAGAACAGGGGAACTCCAATAACAAATTCCAAAACAGATTAGCCAAGTAGACTTGAAGGGAAGTTTATAAGTATGGTTGAGTTGCTAAAACGACTAACTTTTCTTGGTGTAAGAAAGGAACATCCCCTTACGATGATAATTTACCAAAGTCCTCTACTTACACTGCCTGTATGAACCGTGATATATGAAACTGTAAAGCTTAATAAATACATAAATTATGTATCTAATGTATAGATCTGTGAAGTCAGTCAGACTAGTGAGACTAGGCTGATGAAGCCAATAAATGATTCAAGGATGCATTTTGACATATTAGGAAGATTTTACTGGTATTCAGACCATCCAGTCATCATCGTTTATTTATATAAAGTTTTAGTTAATTAAATATCGATATGAAGCTGTTTTTAATTCCCATGAGGATCTGATAATATTTATCGTTCGTTGTTGGTCATGGAATGTAAAATGTATAATTTACATGTGTCGAGTATTTCCCATGTTGATACCGGATTGAGTTGCTCCCTTATTAGAGCCGTATTGAAGGCTGATCATCCCATCGCTCGCCTTGAGTTGTTCCTCTGAAAAGTTCCTCACATTTTTCGCAGATTCCTTGGGTCCAATCGATGGCTTGCCGAAGTTGGATGCCTTTCTTCCCAGAGACTGGAGACAAATGACGACAGAGTTGAGATTTTGTTTTTCCCACAGGTCAACCTACAATTCAATATCCAAATAACTAAAAATCCATCCACGGTATTTAGTATCAAGATGTATAAAAAAATATGCGAACCGTTTGGAACTGCTCCTGTGACGGGACGCCGAGGTCAGTTGCAACAGCTAAGAAATTGTTGATGTTTTCCATGCACTTGAAAGCCATGGTGCTGGTGTTGACCTTCTTGATGGAGCCGGGTTTCATTTCATTGGCAAGTCTGGAATTAATTTTTGTCGTTTGAGATCCATGAACTTTCTAATAGGTGGTTAAAAGTGAATAACCAGTAAGTAAGGCTTACTTGCAGAGAAGAGTCCCGTCTTTGAGGATCTCGTAAAAGTTGTCCATGTCGCCGGAGGTGTTGATCGTATCGTTTGTAATTTGGACGATCCACTCCAAAACTTCTTGAGCATGTGGCTCAGAGTATTTGCTCATAATCTATCAAAGACAAATGCGTTATATATTTTTTATATCAAATATTTTTCAACTACAATTATCATAAGCAATACACAAACATTTTTACATTAGCTTTTTGAATGCAATTCTCTACTTTTTATTTGCATTTAAATAGAAGGTTACGCAATCTTTTTATTTCTGTTCCTCAATTCGGTGTCACATTTTTTCTTCATTGAATTTAATTGGATGCAGTTGCTGTCATTGTCAGCATAAAAATGAAACTGAATCTCCTAAACTCGCTTATCCATGCAGATCAGGGAAAAAACCTCTGGAAGAGAGGATATTAAAACTGGAATCATATTCATGTGCTGGCCATATCACCATAATCATAATCATAAAAATTTGCATACAAGTTCAAGTGTTTTGCACAAAAAAACATATTAGAAAATAAAAAAATGAAAGGTCAGTCCGTGTCCATACTTCTAATCTTGACTTTAGATAAAAAAAACTGCCCATGCTATCCAGGGCCTATCCTAAAGCAGAATTTGAAAGATATGTGGAGATGTGGGAATTTACTGGGATATCCATCATCGACCACATATTATCATCCCCACACTTCCTTCTCCTCAGTTCCAAATTATAATCCCATTCCCATTACCAAATCCATCCTAAACTAATAGACATCTTTTAATTGAGATAATCAAGAATACATTTTCCGCTCACCCTGAGTGACACTGACATTGGCAATCTACTTCCGGTCGCTACTACAAACTAATGTGACTCGGTACTAAATTTTGTTGCTCCGTTTCAAATTGAAAGTAAAGTGGCCACATGGGATTTAGAAGTAGATAGCCCATTTCCTTAGTAAGGCAATTAGCACTAAACTCTAAGCCACAAGTCCTTATACGGACTAGGCTTTTTCACCATTGGCCATATAATAAATATAATGGAAAGTTGATGGATTTTATTTTTCTATTTCATTATCACTATAGCCGCTCTGCCAACTGTCCTACTTTTTTTTTTATTATATCCGTTTTCCAATGTCAAACATCTGCCTAGCCTTTGTGTGAGGCTTATGCCCAATTTGCTATCTGATACTTGGGATTCGTCTACAATAGCAAATGTCATGCTTAAAAAATGCTAATAGCTAAGTAGAAAAAAAATACCTTTTCTCCATTACATTTTACTATTAGGGAGGAAAAATATTTACTTGATAATTTTTAGCTATGATCTCATACCCCCGGCTCTACAAAAAATGGGCTCCCCAACTTTTGTGCAGAATAAATTATCCAGCAAAGTCTGGTTTATTCACTTAAACATGAGACTAAAGATCCCGTCCAGTGTATAAAATTCATATTAGAATTAACATGAAGGCTTAACACGGTATGGGCTTGTTATTTTTTGGGCGAGAAACTAAATAAAATTAACGGGGGAAATAATGGATTATTGTAAAATGGAAGACGTTGATTGATTGATTTGGCTGATTGGCCCATCGTCGGCTTATAAATGCCTCCACATTTTTTATGGTTATATGAGGATAATAATTGTAATCCGTTCAGAAGTAACAAGTCTGTTGGATTTTTTAATGTGAAGGGCTCTAAGCTTATGAAATAGAATCGGGTTATCATCCAAGTAGTTTATAGAAGATCTGCCATGAAAGTGAGTTATGGTTTCAGCCTAATTGTTCCACATACTTTGACAAGTATTTAAAAAATTTAATAGCAATGGAATTTTAAAATAAGTCCATTTATTTACGTTGGCATTGTTGGGAATTGGGAAAAAACGAGAGTAATTCCCATTTCATATCCAGGCTATTAACTTGGCTCTTAATAAGGCTGTTTAATAGGGTTTAATAATAATACTACTATGCAACATGCACAAAGGTGTTTGCAAGTTATATAGCCTGAAAACGTGTTTGAATTCCACTTTTCTAATTCTCCACGCCAAAGCCGTCAAAAAACATGAACGAAGGGGAGGATCATGCCGAAAGGCTAAAGAAAGGTCAAATCGTAATCCAAATGGTTTTAAGTTTTAAAGGTGTTCCATGTCCGAGAGGTCATTGTTCATATTCATTGAAAAACAACTTGTAAGTTGTAATCCATACAACCACCAAGACACTAATATACAGAAAAAAAAATCAGCAACGCCCCAGAAACACTTCCTCTCCACAAAGTCCCATCACTTCAAAATCCCATGAAATTCCAACAATCAAAAAAGATCAAAGATCAAAAATGCTCTATGCAAATCCTCAATATTATAAATTCAGGATATTTAAAATTAATTCTTAATTACCAGGTTAGTTAGTTTCAAATAATAAAAGATAAGATTACCTTCGCCTGAGCTTCAGCAGCGAATCCGGACTTGGTTGCTCGTGTTGATGCCATTTCGAGTCAATTAATAATTAACAATAATTAATATAATTTCGTACGTATAGAAAATACTGTCAAACTAGAGAGTGTGGAAGAAGCGGCTGGGAGTTGTTAGTGGGAATATGTCCAGAGTCAAACTGACGAGTTAGATATTTTCCACAATCTAATGGAGAGAGGATTGTTGAAGATAACAGAGCCTTATCCACCACCTCTTGCAATTGATTGATCGGTGGGGGCTTTATTAGTTTGGGCAAGGTGGTCGGTGGTGGTTATAGTAATTACTATTAGGAGAGGACTATTTAGGGGGTCGGGTCTTATCTCGCCAATGTCTATTCAAGGAATGCCTAGTGAGTTGACTACGGACCATACTTGGCTATTTTGCCATTTACTTTCCATCCTGAAATGTATTCATCATCCTTAGGCTTGTGTATCCTATCTTATTCAAAGCCAAAGTCAATTCACAAACCAGTCAGCCCCACCTTTCCCTTAACCCTAGTTTATACATAATATAATATAGCTAAAGAATTTTGTAAATATACTGACGAGATCCTCGAGTCCGTTTTGTTCAACTCACTTTATTTGATATCCTATAGCCGTATGCTAAATAAAATTCAAAATTCAATAGGAATTCTCAGTGCTTGTTGGATTCAAAGAAATTCCAGTCCCCGTTCTCCAATAGCTTCTAGTATGTGCAGTTAACGATCCTTTGGCATAAGGACTTATAAATATTATATCAGAGGTGGATTCAGACTGGATTTAAGCTCCGCATTCACTGTTGACTCTCCCTTTCATTTCAGTCACTCATTTCGTTATGCAAATAATTTAATTGTGCATACACACAGTATTTATCTTATGCATTTATCTCTGCTATTCATATTCCATAGCATGGGACACACTTTTGAATGTCACATTGGTATTTATGATTTAGATAGCCTTATCGAAATCCCATTATTCTCTGTCGCCAAGGTCCTGTCGGGTCTTGCGATGCCCAAGGACTGCTTTACTCTGCTTCTAAAATCCAGCACACATGAGCTCCAAAGCTACAAATCCCTTCTGCTAAATAATGTTTTTAAAAATTTGGATTTGGATTTTTGATGAGGATCGTTATCTAAGAATCTATTGATTGTCTTTCTTGTAGATTGTATGTGCATGGACGTGGATTGCATATGGCTTTATTAAACTCATCTGTCCTTGAATGTACAATATGTAGAGTAGTACGTACTGCTTCCACAATTTAGACTTGTTCATGAGTATCGTCGAGGGTTTGTTATTAGAATTTAATATCATTTAGCATGACAAACTTAAGGCTCACAACACAGGCCAAACTGTATAAGTAGTTAGAGAGAGAGAAGGGAGAGAGATTCTAAGATGAGATAAGCCGGCAAAGACCCAACATGGTCTTCTTGGGGTCTAGAGAAAATAAGGATGAGAATCCCCGTGTGTCTCTCGTGTGTCCTCAACCTCTTGTACGAATTTCTCTTGAGAGATGCCCATTTGAATTTTGCCAAGCCAAATCCCCACAAAGCCTAGAAAAGTAGAGACAAAAAAGGGATGGACTCTTTTTCAACGGATAATAATTGCAGTCATGTCCTCACCTTCATAAGCCAAATTCTATGAGCTAGAGGTGATTCATAAAACGTGCATATGGTCTCCAAGTGGTCGACTCATAAGTTCCAAGATCTATGTGAAATCATAAAAGCTTTTACTATGAATTTTAACCCTTTTTTGAGAAGGATGACGAAACGGGTCTGTAGTTATTGGTCAGGGACTTAAGATTTTTTTACAGCATAGATCATGAGATAAGAATTTTGAGATGCTGTAACCCCAAGTTGATGGACGGCCGGTGAGTGGACCACTGGCCGGTTTCTCTCTTCCTCCTGTGGCGATGATCTCATCTCTCCTCTTTTATACATCCTCCACGATTCTTTGAATACTTTATACAAAACCTGACGTGTCTCTTATAAACTCTTATACCATGTGCTAGGGAGGATGGTAAGGGAGACAAAAAATGATTAAAGTGTTAGCTCAGCCTAAAAAAACACTAACCGATTATCTATTAAGAGAGGAACACCCAGAGCCATTATGACAACATCTTCTTATTATTACTTGGTCGTGTCTCCCTCAATCTCAGACTTGCAATGGACAATGAGCGTACGACTGAGATTTTAGAAGCCATGAGCTCATAGGAATATTCCTTGACTATTATTTTTAAATACTTGAGAGAGGATTTTATGAAGAGGCCATGAAATGAACGGCTCAATCCACAATCCTTTACCCTCGTCCATTACATTCTCAAAAGCTCATTTGTTGTTATTATGATTAGACGAGGTCATTTTCCAGAACAGCTACGGATGTTTTTTTATAGAGTCATCATAATAATTAATTATGAGTACTACGAGAAGACCTTTTTCTACCCTGGCCTTTTAAGGCATTGTTTTTTTATTTTACTCTCAGCTAGAGGATGATGGACGAGAATTTTGATTGGATGCAGATAATAAGAATGAACAATATTTCATTGTAAATTGTATGTCATTGGGGCTTGAGTTTAGACTTGTCCCCATAAGGACAACCACGGACTCTCTTGTCAATCACTCTCCACAATAGGACGGAAAGTTTCATTGCAAATGAAACGCAGGGTCAATTTCTTCAATGTGCAATCACTCTTTTCGATTCTGAAAACTATTTCACATCAATTTCACTGAATAAGGACAAGTAGTGGATAGTATGGACTGAATCTGCACTTATTTACGCCTCCAGGTTCTCCATGTTTAAACATGTTCAAACACTTGATAATAAGGAGAAACTCTTTGTGAGAAGGAGAAATAAAGTGTAGAGAGAGGAATGATTTCCATCAAATATGATTTTAATGATCTTAGATCATTCTTCATTTATCAGTAAGTTCGTGATAATTATTTTTAGACAAGTGTACAGTAATTTACAGGATGAACAAGTCTAATAAAAGAAAGATGAATAAAATTATCTGTACAAATAATTAAGAGAGTCTATACAAGTAATGGATATCTCTTAGATATTATTTCTTAGACTTATTTCTACACAAGATTAATATTAATATAATAATGATAAGAATAATATTACGATGATAGCCATTGATAGAAATTGCTCATAAAATTATGGCATGGCAGCCAGTATCTCGGAAACTTACTCCCTGCACTTAGAAATAGGTTGACGGGGAATATGGAGAGCCAAATGTTATCAATTACTCATACCTCTATAATAATATATAGTAAGATTAAATCCCTTCTAATTGTACTCAACTCACTCGAATTCCCGAGTGTGCATGCCTTATTAATAGCGTAGCCTAGTTTTAGGATTAAGATGAGCCCTTAGCTAAAAGAATAATTAGTTCACTTTATAAAACAACATGCATATTTATATATAGCTATTTATATACCACCTAATATTCCTATGGATCGAGTAATATTTTAACCAGTTCTTGAAAAATTTACACACCTTCTTTTACAACATCAAAATTAAATGGTTTGTGTACTTAGAGGATATAACAATAAATATCTATGAGCTAACTACTAGACACACTATCTCTCAACAATCGTGTTGATACATATACCTACTAAAAAATTGTGTAGAGCAATAAAAAATTTCCCCTAAGCTTTTACTGGACTAAAGACCTAGTTTTTTTTATGTTCAGAGTCAACCAATATGCGGCTGCTGAGCACTCCTACTTCGGCTGAACGAGGGAGTGTAAAACGTTTCCGCATTGCAAGAGTAAAAATATTTCTGAGCGTTGGGGCCGTCCGGGGTTGAACATTGGTAGAGTACTTGGGCAACCATTGCAGCCACTTTCTGCTCCAATATCTGGCTCATCACTAACTGTAGGAGTCGGGGCTCATGCTGCACAAACAATGCTCGATTATCAGGATGCCTGGCTAAGTTAAGAAGGGTTGTAGCTGCTCTCCGAAGCATGTCCAAGCTTGTTCCCATTGCTTCGGGATTCTCCCGTAATACTGAAAACCCATGGCTGTTTGCTATGTTCATCGCATTATGCTCCGCCTACAAAATATACCCAGTTATCATTTACCGTCCATTAAAAAATATTCAAAATCCTATTGTTAACTGAACATTACAGTAAAAATCAGAAAGTTAAACACATACCTGCTCGATGAACGAGATGAGCAAGGAAACACATGGATTTTGTAAGGCGATTGTCCTAGCTACCCCAGAGTCCGCTGCGGACAAATAGAAGAGCAAGTTAAGAGAGAACTCTCGCATCACTTGTTCTTCACTTCGACACAAGGAACGACAAAGAAGTTGACACAATCGTTCGATTCTGGAATAGGGTGGAGTAGCAAGTAGAAGATCAACATTTCCTTGAATAACACTCAATTTACAAAGTGCTTCGATAGCTAGCCGTTGCGGGGATAGATAAGCTCCAGGACTGAGCGTAGGAAAAGGATCTTGTCCATACGCAGCTGGACACACCGCCCAATGTAACAGTCCATCCAGAATCGGCCTCGAGATTTCCTCAGAAAACTGGCTCAAGTCCATCTGACCAGAAATATTGGCGATCATGACGAGAACATGTTCCCTCATATGGTGAACATAGTCCCACCACCAATCCTGCTCATTGTTCAAACTTGTGCACGAGTCGACATCGATGTCGACGGAAGGAGATGGAGGTTCTGGGACTAGTCCATCGTCAGTTCCATCATCAACTTCCGAATCATGAGTACTCGTCTCATCAGCATCCTCTTCCCCATCTAATTTGATTCGCTTGGAAGATGACTTGCCTTTGGTAGGATGATCATGATGTAAAAGTATCAGTTTACCGATAAGACTAAGGAAAGGAACACATTTCCCAAACTCGACGTCATTGCCGGGAACAAAAGTTAAGTTTCGTATAATGTTACAAATAGATAAACATCTCCGTGCCAAAGCGTCTTGGGACTCAGTTACGAGGTATAAACTAGACTCATCTCGAGTGAAGCACTCATCCTCATAGTCTTCCATTCTTTTTCTCTTAAGAGTACATCCAGGGTCCCGGACGTGCAAGTCACCCACAACCACACTCTTACACCCCTTACTATCACAGGTATTATCTGAATTAGCTGCGGACAGGTTCGAGTTCTCACTTCCTCCCATCACTGCATTATCACTACAACCATTTTGAAGGACTGAGTTCGACGTGGCCTCTGAATTACCACCCTCCTGCTCCACCACTTCTTCCTTCACTGGAAGTTCACTCATGGCATTGTCATCCTCCCCTTGGTCTTTCCTTATTCTTCCCAACACGTCGTCCAGTCGTTTGACTTTCTTTTGAACAGCCAAACTTATCTTTGGATTCGGTGACAAATTCGATAACAACTGACAGTTCTGCTTCTCTGTTGCTAGCTTCCCAGGGCTCTCCGTACCAATACAATTCTCTTGAACAAGCGTTTTGGGTGTCCCAGAGTTTGAATTTTGAACTATTTCCCTTGCTAACTTTGTTTCACAACGGTATATTTCTAAATCTAGCTCTTCTTCACAACTCTCGTGAACTTCTTTCATTTTAGTGTATTCAGCCATCTTTTCGCTAGCTTCTTCTGCCTTTAAATCCCGAACTATTGGTACACTCTTCAAATCTGATGAAAAATAGGTGACAATGTGCTTCGTTACATCCATTGTTCCATTATGTT
Organism: Agrenia bidenticulata; assembly: GCA_034694785.1. Classification (NCBI taxonomy): domain Eukaryota; kingdom Metazoa; phylum Arthropoda; class Collembola; order Entomobryomorpha; family Isotomidae; genus Agrenia; species Agrenia bidenticulata. The sequence continues at coordinate 71,293 of JAQFYM010000045.1, read as the reverse complement.
GGTCAATTTCCGGATCATTGCGAGATTTCTCATCCGTATCCCAGTCTCTTGGTCCGGGAACTATAAATGGCTCATCATCCTTAGGGACGATCCCCACTTTCTTCCCACTAACTCGACTAACCATCGTATAATTTGTTGTTCCTTGAAGAACCACCGTTCTGTGACCATCACGAGGGAATTTTGTTAAGGGTGTCCCAATGTCAGGTTCCTCTTGAGGCCTTTTTTCAATCTTTTCGTACCATTTCATCAGCTTTTCCTACGTAACACAAGATAAACAATATTAACATCAAAGCAATAAACATTAAAAATTAGGATGGCCAATAATAAAGGATACTTACGCTAGGTCTCCATGAGTCATCCGATTTATCGATATTAAGGTCCAGTCCCACACTTTGACCGAACACAAGAATCAGAGCACGTCTCAAATGTTCTAACAGAATGTCCAATAGTCCTGGAAGGTAAGTTAGAGAGAAGTAGGAGACGGAATGGTCATCGTACAACAGTACATTTAGTACATCTAAAGCCCAAGTGGTCTCAGCAAGGAGTCCAGATTTAAGACACATCATAATCCTCCAGGCTTCTATAGGAGCCACGTCATTCTTGTGTAACTTCTTCCTCCGGATCAAAACTGGAGTCACTGCCTCCACACTTTCAGGGGGAAACACTATTTCTTTCTTAATTTGAACTGAGGAAGCAGGAGGAGTCGGTATCGGCCCAGGAGAGAATCCTTGTGCTTGAGGAGACATGGGAGATGACTGAGGACCCATTGACATTGGTCCTTTTGTACTCGGCGATGGCAATCCTGAAGGAGGTTGCATGGAGGGAGATGAACCATAGCCCTTGTACATTTCTCCTGGCTTTCCAGATCCACCCGGAAAAGGAGGTCTTCCTCCACTCCGCTGACCACCCGTCGGAGGTGTCCATGGAGGTTGTTGAGCGGATACATTAGGTGGAATTCCGCTTGGAGGTGGTGAGGATAGAATATTCCCAGAATTTGGTCCATATCTTTGATCTGATTGTGGCCACGCAGCTCCTGATCCTTGGGCATTAGCTGTTGGAGGCCCTCTTGCACTTCCACTAGGAGGAATAACCCCAGACGCTCCCCACGGTTGCGGCGAAGGAGCTTGTGGAGGAGCGGGTAACGTTGATCCAGGACTTTGAGCTGGAGTTGGCGTCGTAGCCTGAGGTGGAGTATTTGGGGGCGGTGCTGAGCCTGCAGGACCTGCTTGTGGACCACCTGGATATGGTCTTTGTTGTCCTGGATAATGTCCTCCGCTATTTGGCCAACCTAAAGAACAAATACCTCATTTAATACAAATTAATTTTTTTAAGCATACAAAATAGTAGAGCCAAGAGGTTTCCAAATAAAAACAAAGTTTCCATACAAGACTCAATAATATTCTTATGATCGTGCAAAAAATTCAAGGATCCCTGTTGAAAATTTGACAAGTGACAATACATTGCGGTGCTTAATCTAGAGACAAACTTAGAATGAACCAAGAAATGTAAGAATAAAATACAAGCATTTGCAGAGATAAAATAATTGGCACGAGTCCACTGAAAAGTCCACTCAAGCATAAACAATTGACGAGTGTGTTTCTCGTAGAATCAAAACACTTGATTGAATCTACAATTGAAATGCATGCAATTAAAAAGAGGAAGCCAAAGGAGTTTTCGGGCACAACAACAACTACACGGTTGTGTAAAGGAGAGCTACCTTCGGGAGGAATCCATTGTTTTTGAGGAGGGAGGGTGCTGGGTGTGCTGGGATGAGGTACAGTAGGTGCAACATTAGGTGACGGAGACGGGCTTGACCGACTGTTTTGGCTCCCAAGGTCGCGCCCTGTCCCACTCCCAATTTGAGAGCTCCCTCCACCCGGAGGATACATTAAGCCAACCCTGACTGACTGCCCATCTAATTACCGACCAAAATATGTTAGTCCCCAACTACACGTAAACAGCCCAACATGTTATGAAAATACCAAGCAATCCCCAACAAAAAAATTACCATAAGAAGGAACCCTCTGTTGCAACGGAGGGCCCTGATTTGGACCAGGATACCCTGAATATGGTGATGATGGTACTTCTTTCCCTGGAGGATACCTCATCTGGTTAGGTGGAGGAGGGGGCATATGCTTTCCTCCAGAAGGCTGTGATCCTTGCCCACCAGGTGTTTGTCCTCCGATTGGTGGATAACCCTGTTCAGAACAAGTTTAATGTTTAAAACACAGGACGGAGACCCAATATAAAATACCTACTGCATCTCATGGACACTCACCTGTTCAGTCTGCGATTGAGAATGATAATATTCTTGGCCTGGGTAACCGTTAGGAGGTTGGTGAGGGGCCGTTTGTCCAGGGCCAGTTGGTGGACCCTGTGCCCCACTATTTGGCGCAGAGAACGGGCTTCTTCCCTGTGACCCTTGGGGATAGCTATTAGGAGCTGGTGCACCCGTGGAAGGAGCTGATGACGGAGGAGCCATGCTATACCGATCTTCAGCAGTTGAACTCTGAGAGGTAGGTGGATGTGGCTGCTGGGACGATGGCTGTGCTGCTGGTGGCAAGCCAGCTTGTGGGGGATATCCCGCTTGGGACGCCGGCGGAGTTGGACTTGTACCATCAGGATAAGGATATGCAGATCGAGCCGAGGGTGGATAACCTGACTGAGGACCTCCATAAGCTTGATGACCAAATGCGTCGTGAGGAGGAAGAGGGGGCCGAGCTGAGTATTGATCTCCTTGTTGCTGCGGAGCCGGGTAAGGCGGATAGTTCCCTGGTGAGCCTTGATAACCTGCCAAAACATCCAGAGAGACGTGAAATTACAATTAAAATACTAGCGGACGCAGCGTGTGGGGATATCAATTGGCGTGTGAGGAAATCGTGCATTTTCCTCCTTTTCCAAAATCACAACCCCCCAATGAAGTAGTGAGAAAGCGAGAGAGAGAACGGTGTGTTGAAAAAATAAAAAGAGAGCAAGAGAAAGAAAGAGAGAGAGAGGGGATGAGAGAGATGCATCTTTAAAACAGAGGGGGCTAGAGATGGAAATTCTTTTAGTTCAAGTGGAGAGATAGAGTGAGACGTACCAGAAGGTTGAGTCGAAAACGGAGCATAATAATTGAGTCTACCCTGATGTGGATGGTTATGAGATTGTTGGTAATGATGGGAATATTGGTTAGCAGGATGCACGTCATCGAACGGATTCGACACACTGACCTCAGTCTTATCCCCTATCACAACCAATCAATTCGATCATGTCAATCAACTCCCTACACAACGAATTCTCCTCCACATCATTCATCAAATATCAAACCAACTCAGACACTCATTAACGCTAAGACTACTACAAACTAAAAAAGATTCCCCCCAACAACCAGAACCAGAGTTTAACATCAACAGGTCAACAATACCTATGCCATATACTTTGTTTCTCTAAGTACAAAAGAACTTTCCCAGCTCCATGAAAATCTCTTTACTTTCTACTTGTGTAATTAGTACTCAGAGAGAGAAAAGCTGCTACGTACACTTTCATTAGCCACCTTGCTTAGGAGCCCTAGCAAGAACGTGCAAAGAACCGTCCTAAGTATCCTTTTTTATCCCTAAGTAGCTAACACTGAATTAGGTAGTCACTAACTATAGAACGTCAAGGTAAGGATTATTAAGAATTCCCAGTCAGCTTTCAAAAATGTTAGTACCACTTCAAAAAAGCAGGACGTCAAGTAAATGTGCCTTCGTGTTAGTTTGGAAAAAGAAAAAGCATTAGTCTACATTATGATATTTGGCCACTACGTCACTCATTCTGGTCACATCACGCCACAACAAGCAAGAAATATTTCGGTAAGCATAACAGCTCTTGGCTAACTTGGCTTTAACCGAAAACTTCCAGCTCCCACCGAAATCTTCGTCCCACAACACTCACGACTATCTTACCTGGATGCTGTGGAGTCGGCTGAGAGCTCTGTGAACTTGACTGAGCTCCAGACGGCCTTTGCATTTGAGGCCCAGACGGTACTGGTCCCCCAGCTCCGGAGTTAACTTGAGGTGGTTGGCCGTATTCAGGAGCCGAAGGCTGTCCGTAAGGGCTTGGGTAGTTGGATGACGAAGAGTTGAAGCCATCCATTGAAGAATTGGTATTGTTGTTTGGCCCAGGAAAAGAGTCTTGAGAATTGGAAGACCCTGGTGATGGAACTGGAATCGCTCCCTTCCCCTTCTTCTTCGTTGTCGTCTCCACCTGATTAATCAACGGCTGGGGATCTATTCCACCTCGATCAAACTTGCACTCAAACGGAAGTAGATGCTTTGTATAATGTTTTCTAAGCGTATACGCCGCACTCGACGATGCCCCTATTCCTAAACTCCCGGCTATATCTTTCCACGTCTTGTTCTTTGTCACCTAAGAGAAAGATTACAAAATTAATTGTCTCCTTCCTTGCTCTCTAAGTTTATTGGAAATCAATTCATTATTGATTACCACCACTCACCTCTAAAAATCCACCTCGTTCTTTGACCAAGAAATAAAGTTTAAAGAGATCTAACGGGTTTTTAGAAATTGTAGGACAAGAAGTGATTGGATTGTTGTGATCTTCCATAAAATGTATGAGCTTGTCTAAAAACATCCTTCGCTCTGGATTATCGTCCATATCGTATAATTTGTTCAGACTATCCGCTTTCTAAAAAAACACATTAGTACCTTTATTTAATAAACGTAATCAATAGGTCAACAATTATTGTAAATCATTTGGGATTCATGCGTAAAAGCTTTTGACATTAAGATAAGTTAAATATATTTTTAACTCTATAGTTTTTACCTTTGTCTTCCCTCTACTGTTCTCATTTGGTGGTTGCGGATGACTATTCAAGCCCTTTAATAACAACATCAAAGTGCATTTCAGTGCGTACACATTAATAGTTAGACAATCATTTCAGGCTCAACCGAACAGCAAGGACCATTCACTAACGGCTTTTTGTAAGAGACAACGAATATACAGGTGTACAATCATACTGAGCTAATTTTAAAACTTACTGGACTTGCAGGAGTTCTGGGCCATCCCGGGCTATTCATTTCATACTCTTCGTGGGTAGAGCCCATACTAGCAGCACCGGGTGACGGTACAGCGTTACTTTGGGGAGTTGCCGGATGACTTGGGTAGTTTTGATGGCTCCTTGAACCCTCCGGTCTTAGTTTTGGCATGGATGGTCCATCATCTCCTCCTGAAGCTTTACACAAGATTTAGATTTATTTTACATTCATTCTACACAAGTATTAAATCATATTTCTACGCAACCTACCTCCTGAGGCGTTAGATAATGTCGACTGCTGAGAAACTTCATCAACGTTAGCTCCATCAGGCCCAACAGAAACAATATTTGGAGGATTACTATTCCCAGAATTGTTAGTACTTGAACTAGTGTTTTCTTGAGACTCATGAGACCCTTGTGGAGGGCCTGGATGATGAGGATGAGGTGGTGGAGTCTGTGAAGGAGAGGAAGATGGGAGATTGGAACTTTGTGGAGGGCCCATCGGATAACCGCCAAGTCCATGGGGCGGGGGCGAGAAGCCCAGTTTCTGTTGCAAGTGCTGCTTGAGATAAAGTGAATGAGATCTGGAGTTAGGATTAGGGGGAGTTCCTGGTCCAGCTGAATTCTGACCCGCCCATGCCTGCTGCGGTTGTGAAGATGGTCCACCATACTGCGGAGGATAGGGACTATACTGATTCTGTGGCGGAGGACCTCCCCCCACGTGGTTTGGAATCGGATGCCTTGGTGGCGGTGGGTAACTGCTCGCAGGCATAGGTTGCTGAGACGGGGGAGGAGGGTACGGACTCATCATTGCCCCATGGTGTGTAGGAGGTCTCGCTCCATAGCCTGGCTGTTGTTGACCAGGTTGCCCTTGCTGATGCTGCCAATGCTGTTGACCCGGTTGTTGTTGATAGTGTGACTGTGGTGGCGGGGGATGACCGGGTTGCCCCGTTGGCCCCATTCCTCCAGATGGATGAGCCATTTTCCCTCCACTTTGGTACACATGATGAGATGGTGGGGCCATTGATTGTGGCTGACCTGGGTACGATCCTCCTACAAATACAACAACATTTAGAAACCTATCGCACCAATTCGTAATAAATCGTAATCTCGAAAAATAAGACATACCTTGACCTCCAGGCATGGGAGATTGACTCATCCGAGGTGCATTACTACCATCCGACTGGCTACTTGAAGGCCTAGGAGGCATCGGAATGTTTTGGTTTCCTGGAACAAACAAAATCCTTTTTACAATGAATTCCTTAATCCTCCTCTAGTCTCCACTTGAATGAAAGTGATAGTAAAAAGGAAGGAAGAATGTGACGGATGATAATGAATACATTGAGAGGACATAAATATTATGAAGGTATACAAAGAATAGCTCAATGAGCAAGGTCAGGTCCAATGAACTCCCCGTACGACTTTTATATATTTTTCACTTGCACTATAAACATTGAATCATCATGACGATGATGATGATGATGGTCATGGCCAACAGTGAGTAAGCTGTCACCAAAGAACCATTAACCCTCTAATTTATGTCCCACCACAATCAACACTCACCCATTTACTCACGCATATTATTCCTTTCCTCCGTCCTAAAATCTTTCATCCTATGCCACACACAACATCGGCCCAAAACGCGTAGGAAAACAGTCTCAAAAGACCCTTTGATTCCAACACCTTCTTCTCTGCATCGTTCAAAAAGCTAATAGAAACAAAATCACGCCAAAAACCGTGAATTGAAAAAAGAGACACTACTACCAACGAGAGAGTTCCTTCAAACCTGGCCAACCAGGCCAACCTGGCAGTGCCTGCCTGCCATTCAATTTCATTGTGAAAAGTAAATTAAATCTGAGAACAACAATAAGAGTATAAGAGAGTGTAGTAGAAAGGGATATCAATTCCCTTTTCAATCGACCTTACTTCCTCTCCGCCTTGACATTGACATCATAGACCATCTAACAATGTCTAACATTTCCATAATCCAAAAAGCCCAAGAACCGGAACATACCCATACGGGTCTCTTGTGTCTGTCTACTCGTCTACTCTTAAAATACATGCTCACTACTCACTACTACTACAAGGACAAGGATTTAAGTAAATTAAATTTCCCAAAGAGAATCTCTCTTGTTATATGGAGAGAGATGGTCTAGTACTTTTCCCTAGTCTCTCTATATTTATATAGATAAGACTTTTTGAGTTGATGTCACAATAAAAGGAGCCTCTCTCTCCTCGTCCCTTTTTGGCCACAAGAGAGAGATGCATTTATTTCCATAGGGGATAAGAGCGTGAGTGCAATCTCTTAAGATAAACTGGTTCACACATTGTGACCCACTTCTTCTTTTCATTCATTCATCTCCTCTGGGGATTCCCTCATTCCGCAAAAGGGGAAATGGGTCTAATAACCTTCCACACTGGATGACGGCAAAGTCCGCAACCGCCTAAATCCAATTCACTCCTCCCAAACATTTTCCACAGCCTCGTCTAACGACCCACGAGTCCTGGGCCACCAAGATCTCCCAGGGCTTCTTCACACCTACGTACAACAACTCCGCTACCAACCACTTAGATTGAATAAAATATTCAATTCAAAAACTCAGTCAAGTTGAAAGTAGAAGGAGAATCACGAGAGCCCCATCATCATCATCACCGTCACTCACTACTCTAGCCACGGCTCATAAATAAGTCGATACAAATCCTCAGTTCATTGATAAAAAAAACTGATCCGCATAGAGAAAGAGCCACAGGTAATTAATCGGGTAATCAACTTACCCACAGCTGGTGACATAGAACGAGAACTAGCAGATCCTGTGGGCGAAGGCGAGGGTCGAACTCCACCGGCACTAGGATTAGCTCCACCAACGCTATCATTACTATTACATCCAGTTACTTCCTGTAATCAACAAATAGAACAGAGCCTTATTAGTAAGCCATATTATCACATTATATCTACGCACAATGTCTTCCTAGCCATATAATCCATTACACAATTTTACGAATATTCCAATTCCAATGAATGATTCATGAGTGACCAAAAGAGCAGAGGGGGATTATTCACATTCCACTCACGTCTCATTAACCATAACCTAGGACACTATAATATTAGATAGGAAAAAGCTACTGAACTCTCCGATCCTCTCCCCAATAATGCTGATAACTCAACAACATGAAATGAAATACTACAAAAGCACACATATCCAATCCCCCATCACGATCTTCAACTCTTCCACAGCTACACGGTCATTATTACCAGCACAGTCTGTCATGCAATTAGTGAGATTGTTATATATGATGAATCAAATCTCCTCTAACATCCAACAGTTCTAACTAACAACCTTCTGTTTCCCATCCATCCTCAAACTCCAAGGAGAGAGATAGAATCAAGATATAAAAAGACCAATACCAATCCTTACTACACAATATCAAACTCCCTCCAATAACGGAATTTAACATGATGAATACAAAAATAGCTCTAGTTAAACACGCTGGATAAACAAGATAAAAAAACATATTGTGTGGCATCTCAGACAATAAACACTCCAGTCTGCCATGGGGAACTAAATGAACAAGATAGTCAGTGACACGTATAAATTTGTAATCAATAAATACATGGAGACACAGATGGGCTTAGTGGAGATGTCCACAACAATCTCTCTGCCACTACCAACTATAATATAAGTTAAGGGCAAACAATCGAGTATCGATCCATTTCGATATACAACTAGACACACAGCATATAATCACCGGAACCCTTTTTTATCACCTCACTTTTACAGCTTTCCATCAACAGTCACTCAAGATCAAGTTCAACAAATCCATGAGATTCAAACACACACAAGTCTCAATTTTACCAACTCATTCATCTATAAAAGACAATACTGTGTACACCCACAAATGGACTTTTCACATTAGTCCAAACCCACAGGCATAAATACCGACTTGGGAAAGAGCTTAATAATGTTACCATCCCCGAAACCAATAATCTTATTCTACTTGATCATTCCTCAGACAACATTATGAGGGAATCGAGATCCGCTAACTCTTCCTTCTGTTTATTATACAAAATCGTCCCTTTTTGACACTCCCTTCGGCCCTTAGAGTAAATGAGACAAATTCCTCCAACAACTACAATCACCCAAATGCACAAAGATATATAAATAAAAAAATAGAAATGACCTTGACCTTTCCATGCAATATGCATCTACAAAGTGCATAGGTAATAAATAAATGATGGACGGGACCAGAAGAGAAATATAAAATATCATTTCAACCCAAGGCCTTTGGGCCAAGGGAATGAGAGTGTAAAAAAGAAAAAGGGTTGAACAGCATGTTGCACAATGAACGGAGAGGGTGAAGATGGTAGAATAATAAAAGATCCAGGTCAACCTAACCAAACACATAATTACAAATTATCAAAGGCTTGTCAACAAAGTGTGCAATAACATTTAAATCCCATTTCTATCCAAGCTCTTCCCTACCTCCAACAAAAACGCACTTGCCTCTTAATTAAAACGTTCCTTGAAATGACTACACCCACGTCTTCTCCCAAACTTCCTTGTTCACTTCAAGGAACTTATAATACTGCATATCTAATAAAGAGAGAGATATAGTTCAATGTCAAAGAAAAGTGATTAAATATTAATCCCTACTGCACATCAAGTCCCTCTCTCTCTTTACACATAATCTGTTATCCACAATCTACTTCCCCGACCATCAACAACAAGCAGACGGTGATCACTGATCATGATTGAGCCTAGGTTCTCAATGTCACACGCATCAATCAACCACCGCTTCTCTCCTCTCACCAATTAAATCCTATACATCCCCACTTACAAAACAATAAAATCTCAATAAAATCCACCCCTACCCCTAACCCTTATTCTTTTCATGGACATGAAGCCTTTCTTCTCTTTTCTCTCTCATTCATCCCCATCGAGCTTCTTAACAACTCTTTACTACTAAAACACCCACCATCCTCCAATAAAGCTGAGGAATTCATAATTTACACTGGAAATCCATCCAATTTTCCTCGACATTCCATGAGGATGGAAACGCTTGGGAGTTGGACGAGAGGGATGGATATATATGGGGAATGGGGATACCATTTTGAGAGAAACGGTGGATCTAGACAGTGCCAGTAGGCAGCAGCAGCAAGCTCAACTATTCCTCTCGCCACAATACTTTACTACTATACAGCACAAATTACCCTCCCATAAGATAAGCCACACTGCCAGACAAGCATCCCTTACACAACAAGTCCAGAGCTTGCCCCCCCCTGATAACTTCAATTTTGATCCCCTTTGAGATCACTTTTGAGATCATTCCCTGCAGTTAAAGAAAAAGGACTGGATAAAGTCAATTAAAATTGATGATGAAAAGTAGTCAAGAGTTTTGGGCTTGGAGTGTGAGATGTGTGTTGATTAGAAGAAGCGAGGAATAAATATGCGGAGGTATATAGGCAAAGTTTTTAAAGGCTAAAGTTTTGTCAACTCTTCTTATATGTGTCCAAAGTCTCCATAGTCTCGCAAGAGTTTTGTGGTCGGAAGGAAAGGGGGGAAAGCTAATAGGAAGTGCAAATCTATAACAAAACCAACTCCCGACCTTCCCGTCCCAACTACATGTACAACATCACCCATTCCAAACTCATTCTATATGACCTATTTCTAAATCCCTTAACACCAACGCTTTTTTTTCTCACTATTTTTATGAATGAAAAGACCCAAACTTCCGTAAATCACGACTTTCCCTTCCTCTTTCAATTTATCTACACACACGGGCCCACAAATACAAACTACTACTTACAAAGCCTTCCATTTCATCCATCAATGCCACATCCATCGTTATGACACTGCATCCCCGTCATACACCAACCTCCAAAAACCCTTAATGAACCTTTCACCACTTTCACCTACATCATTAACGAAGAGATAGTCTCCTACAAACTCCCCGAAATTAAAGGACGAACAGAAAGGCAATGCAACTTTGAGAATTAGAATTAAAAATAAATACCAGACACCCACACATAAATTCCTCCATCCTTTCCAAACAAGATTCTCTAACTAACTGGGTATTAATCGATCCAAATATCCCTCGTGCATATATAAACGGCTATAAACTAAAGTCAACAAGACATAAAGCACGTGTGTGTGTGTGTGTTTGTGTGTATGGAATGTAAACGTAATCTAAATGGAATAGAAAATCATTAAATAATATAAAGGAGCTTCTAGTGCCGCTATATACTCAACTCCAATTTTTTCTCCACCCCTCATAATACTAGCAAGAGGAACAAGTAGATATTAAATTGCATGTTCGTGAACTACACACACAACATATAAGCAATAAAAAAAATTCAATGCATCAGACTACAGACTAATGACCCAGCCTCTTTAACTCTTTAGTAATAACAACCTTTTCTGAGCCAAATTCTAAATACACCTGCACTCTCCCAAAGTCCCAACCTCCACTCTCCCATACAGCATAACCATAGCATAATAGATCAATCAGAATCAGAATACTTTTCAACACTCAAGTTCACCACCAACAGAGAAACGCTCACAATTAAAACTTCTTTTACATACACCCAACCCAATCTCAATCACCCCGTCACACATACATCTCTAATCTCTACTAATACGATTTAACGGACACTCATCCTCTTTTACGGTACATAAAATTCCTCTCTCTCTTTCTGGACAATATATAAAGCTTGTAAAAAAAGTACAACAATCCATGGGTAATAACAATCGGCCAAATCTTCCCAACACATCATTATTGAATTGAGGATAGGACGGACAGGATTCCTTCTCTAACGGTCTCCAGACAGCGATAAGAAAATCTATATAAACCGGCAACTAGTGCTCAACCTCAACAAAACGGAATGTTTCTCTCGTGCAGTCAAAAACTGCATCTCAACATCTATATGATCTATCCGTGTGAAAAAACTTTGAATTCAAACCCAAACAAGACCTGTTTACATAAAATATCCTCAATTCATTTCCAGAGACGTAGCAGAGAGTGACAAGACAAACTCTCAAATCTTAGCACCCAAAAGCGAATCCAAAAAAATACTTTTTTTTGCATACGTCTTCTAATCTGACAAAGTTAAACAAACGGTGAGGGAAAAGCATAGGGAAGGAAACTATAGACACAAGTACTCATTTCAAGTGTCACGTTCTGAGTAAGTTACAAAAAAATACTATCATCTACCTCCCCGTCCCCAAAAGCGTCATAGATGCTGACTATTGCTGACTATGGATGGATTCTCCATATTCTTGAAAATAAATGTAGGTCCTAGGGATAGATTACAGAATGGAGATTAGGAGAGCAACTCCAAAGGATTAGATTACATAGAAATAAAAAGAAGGGATATAATAAAAAGGAACGTAGACATCCATTTAATATTCCAACATCCTAAAGCCCCCGCCTCATAAATACATATACACATTCTACACAGCCAACCAGCCCCAACGCATACTCGAGAGATAAATAAAATGTCATATATAATAAGACGAGCTAAATGTTCCTTTGCAAAAGGGTTGAGTAAGTGGTTATGTATGTTGTTGTTCGGGAAAATATGACTTGGGTTACAATTTGCAAAAGAGCTCATAGAGAGCCACCAGCAATCCAATGCCAGCATCAACGCAGTATCCACACCTCTCAAGACTTCTTCACTACTAGTTACTAGCAATACTTTTTTTAAACTCCCATCCAACCTCCACATATATGAAAGACACTCTAGATATCCTCTTCTACTACGACTCGTAGTCTACGGAGTGAAGTCTTGTCTTCCAAGCCGAATGTGCGTATCTTGTTCTATGGACAACATCCCCTAGAGCTCATAAAAAATGAGCAGAGCATGAGCTAAAAGAAAAGAGTCGAGAAAAGGGTTGAACATGGAATGAGTGTGTTTTTCTTATTGGAATTTGTAGTGGATGGTAAGCGGTGGTGGTGGCTTCATTCCCTCTCAGCCTCCTCTCTCATGTGAACAACAACTGAAAAAGCCTTTTGCCCATAGTCAACTCTCATCTTCTAAGAGAAGGGCAGAATAATGCGATGCCAAGCCAACCATCCAACTCATCCTTCATCCTCCCTCTCAGATTCTTCTATCTCTAGCTCCTCTCTCTTTCCACATTTCAAACTCATCTTTCCAAGCCAGCAAAGAGAGACCAAGAACTTTGAGAGCCTTTTTGGACTCGACTAATTCTGTAGAGCAGAAATTCAGCCGTGTGGACTGTGTGGAGGAAAGCTGTAGGAAGGACGTGTGGGTAAAGTAAATGTAATGTACTGAGCTGACAGGCTACTAGGAGCCCTATGCTTTTTAATGGCTGAGAGTCGGTGATGGTGGCGGATCTCCTAGCTACAGCTACAACCGACTACAACGTGAACAAGGGAGAGGAAAAAGAAGTGTCTAAAAAACCTTGGTTTGCTAACTGAGCCAGAGCCGAGGATGCCACTGCCAGAAGAGAGTAGAAAAACGAAAGAAAGAAGGTTAGGGAGAAAGGCTTTATCATGATCATCCAAAAAGAGTCCTCTCTTCTTCCACGAACAGCGACTTTTTACTCTCCGTCTCTGCAGGCTAAAAAGGAGGATGATGATGGTGGTGGTGGTATGGTATAAGGCAAGGGAATTACACGCCACACCAGAGTGCTGTGCTGGGATGGCATTAGCAGAAACGGAGAGAGAGAGACCTCATCCAAGAGCTTGGAGTTATATCGACCCACACTGGTTTTCGAAAGCCATGTATCTATGCCCAGGCCCTACCACTCCATCAACCTCAGCAAACCTTCTTTTCAAAACATACTTTTGATCCCATTACAAATCTTAAAAGACCCTTTCTACTTTCCCAACATCTTCACAATTTATTTTTCCATCCAGATGGAGAGGACTGGGAATTTTAGCTCAATCCTCCGAATTATGAGCACAAATATTCATCATCAATGCTACAGTTCTTGGCTGACGTTGGGGGCAAGAGTAGTCGAGCATCCAACTATGCCAAGGAACCAAAGCCGGTGCTAACACAACCAGCAATAACAGCAAGACCGCTCTCCCTCACTCGCTTCTTCCCCAGCCTTCCATTCCCATGTTACTAATGCACCTCTAAACCGTCTCTGAAACTCCTCCATCCATTCTCTCTCTTCTCTACAAATGTCTACAACAGGCCAATTCCAATGACTTCTATCTACTCCCAACTTCATCTACTTGCTAAGAGACACTGAGGAAAAAATCCGCACCGCCAGCAACCCAAGGCGATAAAAACTCACCCAAATCAATAGGTCACAACACAACGAATGGAAACCCATTGGAAATGGAGTGAACAATCAATTTATAATCAGAGACAAACTCTCTCCCTTCCTTTGACTCAATCCTACCGGTCTCTAGAACCCTCCAAAGAAGAGGAGACAAGCCACTATCTTTCACCCATCATCATCATCATCATTACAGTTCACCCATGACATTCCCCCCCCTGGTCCATCATTAACAATTCCTACGCATCATCCTTCACAACACTTTCTCCATCCCTATCCGACATCTCGACTAATAAATATAAAATCACTCCTCAAATTCTACTATACCCTCTCATTCATTTCCTTACTAAACCGGCTACGAGGAACTCAAAAGCCGGTCTTTGTCAATTAGACGTCCCCATATCAACATCCAAAAATCTCTCTCTCTCCTTCTTTCGCTTAGAAAACTTAAAAAAAGGCCTAAAAAATCTGCCTTTCTTCCATAGATTATCAGAATATCTCTTCGGCCCGTGACTTCGTGTCACAGTCTTTTTGAGGTTGCATGTATTTTTTCCTTCTTTTTTGAATACGGCAAATGCATCTAGGTACATAATCTGCGTTTGACATTCACGCACCATAACTTTCATACGATGTTCAATACTTGAGTCACTTTCTGAGTTAGACGGCTTATAAACCTTGGTGAATGGAGAACTTGACTGTAAATGAAATAAGTGATAAGTGTTAAAGCAGATTACTCTTTTGGTCAAATGAATCGGTATTAATATTTGAGGGCGAAAACAAGTAAGCCAACTGAACGTACCCCTACATCCGGCGGAGGAGGGTAACTGTTGGAAGGAGATGAGCCCTGAGGTCGATGCGACGGAGAATTTGGAGGTGGACAATTGTTTGCTGAACTGGAAGGAGGTGGGGGGTGGGGCGTTGACCTAGGTGATTGTTGAGGAGACGTCGGGTTTTGTGCATGATTCATCCCTTGTTGAGCCAATGACGGTGAAGGTGGTGGAGTTGACTTTTGACCTCCTTCCGAATTACTAGTCGACAGAGGTGGAAGGCCACTTGACTCTGCACCCATCCCCTGTAAAGTAAATAACCAAAAACAATGTCAACATTCCACTCTAATTATCTCATCATTCAATCTCCTCCACATACTTAACTCTCATGTCCTCTCTCTCCTCTATAGCCCAACAACATTGACAACCAAATAACTTAAGTTCCTGGCACACACCAACTTCTTCTTTGAACAACAAACTTTTCCAGCCCTTCCTCAAACCATAACCTATGATAACATTTAGATATTCCTTTCCCATCCCATAGAAAACTTCCTCCTGCTCACCACCCATTATATTAGCCTCAACCCTCAATTATCTCAAGGGAATTATTAGCAAAAACTTTTTTTTAACTAAAAAAATTACATGTCTCCTAAAAATTGCTTGGCCATATACTTTCCCTGGATATTTTAGACTGAAACTATGTGATAGAGCCATTGAGAATGGGAGAAAGGAGGGAGCTGGCCCGAGCTGGTTGAAAGGAAGTAATAATTGTGGAAGGTCCGTTACACACAAGGTCGATTAAAATTCATTAATAATAGGATGATTACATTATGTATATTGTGTGAGTGTGGGTTCATTCACTCAGTGGAGACCTTGGACTCTTTTTATCATTCCATCTCTCTACCACCAACCACCACCACCATCTCATCATCATCAAATTTTATTTACTATTTACATCCAATCATCTTCCTTTCCTATGAGGTCAACCTTTTTTTTAACCTCTCTCTACAACTGTAAACAGTCTTAACTACAAAACCTCTATCCAAAGCAGAAAGTATTTTCAAAACTTTCTTTTACAAAAGAAAACACATAGGAATTTCTTTTGAATCTATTTTCAATAAACATAATTCCCCATTCAGCATTTCCCCGTATAATAATACCATACAAAATACAAAGTGTTACTGCAAACTCGATAGCAATAAAATAAATTATTTTCAACTCACAATCCCATCTATTTTCTTGGTATCGGGGTCTCCCGAGTTTCCAATCCGAAAAGCAATAATTCTAACCTGATACCAACTCCAAAAACTACTTTGAATAAAAATCTTTGTCAAAACTTCAAATAATTATACCAGCACGAATACATCAAATCATTCCTATGGACCATTTCCCTTTCCCTACACAATATATCAACCAATTTTGAAAACATATTTAGTACACTTTTAGTACTTTTACAGACTTCTTTCAAACTCACTTTAATGATTTTACTACAACTCGCATTCAAAAAACATACCTTTCCCAAATACCAAAGAAAACTCTAAGTATTCCCCACAGCATTAAAAGACTGACGGGTTTCATCCTATTAGCCACCAGCAAAGACCAAATTAAAAATGAATGGGGAGGACACGACTCTCTGAGCACATTTCGAACCTACAGCCCTGCTTGCCGAACAAAACTAAAAACTAAACCCAAGCCAAGTCAAAAGTGGCAATGATGAAGTTATAGTCCAGCTCCCACACACACAACTTTAATCAAGTCAATTGAAACACACACACTCACACAAATGTGGAACACATTCCAACCAGCCCTGTGCAAGCCCACTTAGCAGCCCCACTAATACATAGTAGTTGACACACCACCTCCTTCCTATCTTTAGTACCATCATCACATAGTAGCTCCCCTCAATATATTTATATCAAAACTGCCCTACCTCACTTTCCCTTTCAATTTTCAATCTACTTTCTCAATGAAATGGACTTGTCTCTCTCTCTTTCTCTGCAAATGGTACTAGTCAGTCCTCAAGTCCACCACCACCACCACCATCTCCTCCTCTCTTACAAATCCTACAAACTTACTTTCCTTTTAAGAAAGAAAAACATACACACACACACACTCAACAACTCTAAACTCTCTATCTCTTTCTGTGTCACATCACAAAAGCTGTTGGTTCAAATTTAAATTCACTAAAAACTTTCTTTCCCCTTTCTTCCTTTAAAAAAAACTCTGGTGGATGTTCCATGTAGCCCTTGGCAATGTGTAGCAACTACTAACTAGAAACTACTACTACTACTCCGAGTGTAGTAGTAACTAGTAGTAAGTAGGTAGACGGAGGATAGTACATATTTATAGTAAGTGTGTACACAACACTGAGAGAAAGCGGCTGGAATTGACAAGGAGGGAAAAAGGAGAAAGTTGTTGTAATAATCTCTACCCTCGTGACATTCAACTTTCAACTCCACAGACTATCCTCACTCCATGAATAATAAATCCATTCATCAAACTCAACTCACTACCAACTACCTACACACACCAATATTATTAGCCCTCTACACATCCTACACCTTTTTTAAAACCGGAAACCACGAAAGACCCCAACTCTACCTACTCTATTTTACACAGCAGAGATTCCATTTCTCAATCATAGCCATAGCAATCATGACATGATGTGAACCGTCGAGCAACCATAGTGGAACCGTAGTGGAACGAACAACCACACTTGCATATATAAAATATATGAAAAAAAATCCTCAAGAAAGCACTTAAAAATCTAACCCCGTTCTTTCCAACGATGATGATATGCAAAAAGTGCAAGTGATCCAAGTAAAAAAAAACAAGCCCTTTCTGCCAAACAAATCGATAAAGCATGCAATGTTCTATGCAGACATGGTAGCATATAAGTACTACACACACACTACCTCATATATATATAATATATATATACATATATTACATATATATTCTACGTCTATCTAAGCTTGATGGAGCACGTGCATTTTTTCACAAATTCTACACACTCCGTTCATTTCTGGCCGAATCCCTGGAGAGGAGAGAATACATTTTATGGCAGTGGTGGTGGTGGTGATGGTGGGTAAGGTAAAGGATATTATGGAACATCTCGGTCAACCAATTCCATTCATCTCTTCCTACAATATCTTTACCCCTACTGACGACTCTTCTACATAGCAAGACAGATCAAAAACGGCTATACAGACAGAGAGAAGACTAATACTATAAACAACTTTTATAATCTCTCACTACTAACAACATTGACTAGACATAATACCAACTCCTCTCCCTTTTTCCTAAACCCTTCACAATTCACTTCAATAATAGTACAAAAGACCCACCGGATTAGTAAACATAAACATGGCAAAAGTCACCAATCCTCTCATCATCGACCTTCATTCCCATTTCAAATACTAAAATAGATTCATCCCTCTATAACCTAATTGTACCCATTAGTTCAGTATCCCCACCACTTTACTACTGCAGAGACTGAACAACTGGAAATAAATAAAACAGCAAGGAAGATGTGATGATGGTAAGTGGTAATTAGGACAATACACCTAACCCAACCCAGAGTTGTTTACTAGAAGGGAAAAAGGATAAAAAAAACAAGAATTAAGTTGTAAAAGGGATTCATTAGACAGAGTCAATAAGTTATGGAAGGTCAGCTCTTTGTTTACTCCCTGTCACAAACTACATTTCTAATCTCCATTTCTCACTCTCATACGTAACATTCACACAACTCTCATCAGCCTGGGCCAGCTTGAGCTTGAAAAAACTGTAGTAAATCCTTATCTCTTATCAATGATCTACTAACTACAACTCTGAGCATGTACCACGACGAGGAGTCAGGAAATGACTACATCAAGTCTGCTTATTATTTTTTTATTCACTCCATTCATCCCCACAGAGAGAAGAAGCTGGAGCCCAACATACCACCTCCAAATAACTTTCAAAATAATCTCACGCCGAACTTACAGGGGGCAGCTGACCAGGATAATGTGAAGGCGGTTGGTTATCTGCAGGTCTCATCCCCGGCCCAGGACTGGGGTATCTTTGTTGAGCAGCATGAGGGGGTGGGGGGTAGTGGGGTGACTGAGAG
This sequence comes from Agrenia bidenticulata, assembly GCA_034694785.1. Classification (NCBI taxonomy): domain Eukaryota; kingdom Metazoa; phylum Arthropoda; class Collembola; order Entomobryomorpha; family Isotomidae; genus Agrenia; species Agrenia bidenticulata. The sequence goes on along the minus strand of JAQFYM010000045.1, from coordinate 52,155 downwards.
GGCGGAGGGGGATAGCCCCCTCCACCAGGATGGTGCATAGCCCCAGGTTGATAGTAGGGCTGACCAGGGTGCTGTTGAGGGGGAGGAGGACCACCCCCACTTCTTGTTCCACCCGGTGGGGCACTCTGCAAGAACAATTCATTTTATTATCACAACTAATATAAAACTGTCTACACTACTCTCTTGCATAAAAGAACCTGAGAGAGAGGGGTTCTCGATTAAATATAGAAACTTCCCATTCATCCACTTCCTGCATGTCTCATAACCGGATAGACTCAAATTTTATTAGAATATATACATAAGGCTTGAACTTGAAAGGAAATTAGACCGGCATTTCCGTTCCGTGCAATACTACTAGAATAAAAGTCATGCTATTTAGCAGGGCCCTAGCATCACCCGCACCCGCTCTCTATTTACAACATCATTTCCTACAACCGACCAAACACGGATCAACACATTCCCCAACTAGATCCGAACATTAATTACAACAGCTTCCTCGTATTCTTCATCAAAGCTCCCCGCAACGGCACAAGTCCTTATAAATGAATGAATTAAAACTGTTCAAAGTAGTAGCTGTCAAAGTCCCGTAGGCAAAAGTGGAGTCCTCTTAAATCGACAGCCAACTGCGGCCTATTTCCTCGAAATTTACATGTACTTCCATGAGCCCACCCTCCCATCTCTCAAGTATTAAAACTGACAATGAGATTAACATGTCATAATATAATGTTAATATTAATTTATCATGTGATAATAGTGTCAATAAGCGGAAAAGGATCTCATTAACGAACATTGAGCCCAGAAAGTGAGGGTGAGAGACAAGGGGGGGTTGCTCGCCCCTGGCCAGGATCCAACAAAAAAAACCTGGAAAGAAAACGTGTGTGTATGGCATGTGAGGGATATGTGCGTCCAAGGAATGAAATATCCCTCGTGTCTCCTCATTTTACAATACCGAAATTCATTCAAGAAAAACCAGGAAGGTCGATCGGGGCTGACATGCCAACTTGCCAAATTTATTATATAGATTACATATCCCTCCTTTTATTCTATCTACCTGGGCCACCCTTTTAACCTAAACAACCGAGAATACCTTCTCAGTCTCAGAGCCCTTTCCCTCATTACTTAATTACTTCTCTCCCTCCCAAAAATATTTACAAAACATTCCCTTTCAATTTCAACCAAGGACAACCTACCCTTCATAATATATCAAATCATCCAAAACAAAGCCCTTCATTAGAACTTCAAATCTCTTCCAACACTCGATAGCAGAGTGGATACTGCATTTCATAGCATTTCCTATATAGTACTATCTGAAATCCATGTTTGCCACATTCCGATACTCTACAACCAGCCTCTGGCCCTACACCCACCCCTGTGACTAGACTTATTCCAAAGCTCCAAAACGGAGAAAAACAAGAGGGAGAGAAAGCACGTTTTGCCTTGAGATATCCCTTTTAAATAAGCCAAGAAATATATAAGTCACTCCTTTCTCCGTCTCTCTACATTCTACATCTGCACTCTTCTTAAACTACAAATAATAGAGTAAAATAGAAAGGATCCCTTTAGTTCTACACGTCCATACAATAGACAACCACTACGCACTACCAAAGATCCCATCTATACATACTACCACTATCAAAGATGCCAAATAAGACCAACAGCACCGTCCTATAAGATCCCCACACACAGCCAAACGGATACTTCCCTATTCCTAAGTAGACATAAATGGAGAGAGAAAGCCTCCCTTGTTCCTTGTCTACGACCACGACGACGAGGACCACCACCACCAAAGGGAATACAAGTACATGGATTATATATCACTACTACTCTCTCTATCTCCAGTTCATAGTTGCATGGAAGAAGCAACCCTTTGGCTCTCTCTCTTACATATATCTCTCCCCATGTTCCTCTGCAAAAGGACTAGGGAGAGAGCCGTGTCTGTGGGAGCATGTTCCCTCCGTCTAAGAGAGAGGGGATAGAGTGAAAGCATTAGACTCTCTACCAACTCCAACTCTTCCTCGCCAGACACACACACAAGGGAGGAAACTCCATTTTTCCACCCGGCGTCAGCAAAAGTGAAAGGAAAGCATGGAATATCGATCTCTCCCCCCTCCCCAACCTACAGCACACACCATCCACTCCAACTCCAACTCTCCAACTCTCTCATAGGGCTCATCCATAAATTACACTCCACCCAGTAGTCCCCTCCATTAGAATCAATCCCCCTCATAACAATCCCCAGGTACATCTCCATGCCCTACTAGAGCCCACCACTCCGTCTCCCTCCGTCCAAACTCAAGGGGGGATGGGACAAGGAGACAGCTGACTGACACTACCCCCCACCCTTCCACGCCAACCTGTCACTTCAAACTCCCATCTCCTTCATCCCCCTATGAAGGGGATACAGTGGCAAGGATTCCTTTAGCAGAGAGAGAGAGAGCCAAAAGGCGTAGTTCCTTTCTCTCTCTCTCCTGTGAATCCCTCTGTATACTAGTCACTTATATAAGAGACCCTAACATAACATTATATAACTAGAGAGAGAGACTTTCTCTCCCTTCTTTCCCAACAACCGTCTTTATACATACACACACACACATTACTACTTTGAGATAGTCGAGAATAGTTTATAGTATTAGTAAGTTGTAGTTAGGAGCGGAGCAGCCCCCACTGCCACTCCATGTAGACCCGAGAAAAAACTCTCTCTACTTTCTTGCTCTATTATTCAATCTGCGTTGAGGAAAGTTAGAGAGAGCCTTGCTAATACCTTCTCCCTTTACAAACTCACTCACTCCCATTCCCCTGCCTCTCTCTTCTACTTGGAGTCTTCAAACAAGAGTTGGGCCGGGCTTTTTACATAAATGCATCTGGCACTTTTGGGACTTGCATAATAATAATAAAATATATCTACCATACACATATACATCCAACTGCCTCTTTCAAACCCATACGTAAACAAGTAGACACAATTTCTGTCTTCTAAACACTGAATATACAATCCTATCTCCGTGTGACTGGTATTTTTATTTTATCCATCTCAAATGCACATGACACATCCCCTCATACTCTATATTATTATTATATTATCTACCCAGTACAATTCCATTAATTCACCTAGTAATACTAACATTATTAATACAACCGCTTCTCCTTCTCTTTCAAATCACTCTAGCTAAACAATTAATAATTTAATATAATCCTTCTTCTACTCCAGAGCCTATTTATCAACCAATCTAGTTACACAGGCCACAAGGCCCCCCACTATCTAATACCGGATTACTTTTCCACTTTTCCATACTTATTAAATAACTTCTCAGTTCCGCAGAGAAATGGGCAAAACTGGGGAAATCTTTGAGAAATTGGCATGTGAAGCAGAGGTAAGTCGAGCTCAAGCCAATAAGGGTGACGAGGTGGTCAAATTGCATTAATGAATGCACATAATTTATAAATAAGCCTTGACATCCCACGTCCCATCCCATCATCCACATACAACTCACAACGAACCCATATACAATCCACACACATGTATATGCAAGGAAACCAGGAAACTATACAACCTCTTTGTACTTCTCTTTCATAAACTTTAATTTTAATCTAATTATCCATCTCTCCAGCAACTCCAGCAACTCCAGCTATTCATCCTTTTAGCATATGCATGACAAGTTCGCAAAAAAAATCCACTAACCCCCACCAAGAGAGAGAGAAGTGACCAACATCGTGAGTAGTTGTAGTACAGCCTTTCCTGTTTATATTCCTCATCTCATTCCTATCCTTTCCACTTGGTAACAATCTAACAATCCTCAATGCTTTTTTAATGATTTCATTTATAAGACAACCTCATCTCTATTTCCAAGTCTTCAAAGTCCTTTCAGCTTCCAAGCCTAAAAAGTTGCCTTTTAAAACCTCACCAACATAAAAAATAACCTACTCTACCTCAAGTCTCTCCTTAATTAGAGAACAAGTCAGAGATTGGTTTCCCGTGTTCGTTTTTTTCTAAAACAGAGCCTTGTAACATAGAGCCTTGTAGTATTCACAGAGGAACCGGGTAGGAGAAGAGATCGACGGGATGTTTTTAATTCCCAGAAAGGTGGGTAAAGTGAGTAAACAACAAGGAGAAAGGACAAGAGCCCACACTCTCCCAGAGCTTTCCCCATTTTACAAACTTTTGAGGCGAGAGGGAGAGAAGAGAAAGAGCTGGTGGTGGTGGTAGTAGTGGCTAATAAAAGGACACACACACACCAGCCCCACATATACCGGCAACTTCCCACGTGTGTCTCTCCCTTTTCCTTTCTCAATAATAATAATAATAAGGACAAAGAAGAAGAAGAAAGCAACACTAGCAATTACATATCTCTATCTCTATTCCTTTATACATACAAAGTATGATTAGGCTCATTATTCTACTTACTCCCACCGCATCACTCCAGAAGCCTCCTGGAATTCAAAGCTCATCTTCTAATGGCACTGTCACCTATAGCCTAGGAGATAGAATTCCCTTTCTACAAATTGGCATAATCAATACCACTCTCCTCCTATAGAATAAATTCATGCCAATAGACCTACGCAGCACACAAGCTAACTCTCAACTCTCAGTAACTCTCAGTAGTTTCATTAAAATCCCATACTTGCTATTAGTTATTCTTAGGAGTTAAGGATTGCAGAAAATATTTCATATCTACTCTAGCCTTAATCATAAAGATTCCCAGATAAGCAAAAATCACATCTTAAAGTCTCCTCCTAGTCTCTAAACAAAAAAAGTTCCTAAAATCTCCAAAAAATATCCAACCCGACATGGCCACTCCATTATCCGACTTTTATCAACATCATCAAAATCCATCCAAATGAAACTATCCATATTTGATCCATGAATAGGGGTCAATCTCACACTCACTAACATTCATCCTGTCAAATCATCCTCATGTGTCATCCTTTGAATCTTCTTTATCAATCCAACGAACACAAACTAAAGACTCAGTCAGTAGTCAGCTAGAGAAAAACTCGATAAAAAAAAGTACACTCAATCAGAGTACAAGTTCATAAGCATAATTTAGCTAGAACATCATCATCATCATCATCATCATCATGGTCGTAATGTTACATAAATAAACAGACTAATCTTTTAGCCTACTTTCATAATATTGTGTGTGTATATATAAAGTAGATAAGTTGGCAGTGGTGGTGGTGGCTATAATAAAGGAAAGGGAAGAGTAGGTCAAGATCTCTATGTCTAATTATGACTAAATTATATAACGAAATGGAGAAAAAGGTGCGTATCTCCCTCTCCCTACACACATCTTATCTTCTCTCCATAAACTTTGAAGAGAGAGAGTCCTCTCTTCTCTATATAACAATATAACACTATAATTTATCTTATATACACACTATAAACTAAAGTTATGATATAATAATAATAATAATGCTCAATAGTTTTTGGGGAATCCCCTTTCTATTTGCTCCAAAAGGAAGAGTTAGTTAGACAGATCGTCTCATCTTCTCTCTCTCTCTCTTATAAATAATATGAAGGTAGACAATTTTAAATATCTCCATATTAACTCAACCACAGCTCACCTGTGCATATTATTTATTTACTCTTGCCCATTCATTACCAAAAACTTACTCAGATATGACACACTTACCACCTCGTACACTTTATTTAATCATCGTCAATCATAATCACGCTGATTATTATCATTACAAATTACACGTCATTCCCCTTCATAACACCTCTCGTTCCTAAAGGTGAGCTCACAAAAGCCCACGACGAGGACGATGCAATGCCCTTACACTTTTAATTACTCCAATTACCTCCATAAAATGTGCAACTAATTTAACTATTTTCAATTTTATCCATGCGTCTCATCCCTGACCTTACTGCCAGAGTCTCAGAGCTTCCACTACAACTTGAACAACGACCACGAGGACTTGCCAAATTAAAATTACTATCTTTCATCTATTGACATTTCAACAATCACAATGAATAATTAAACAAGTATTCGAAACCGGACGATACTCTCTTGTTCGTAACTTTCAGCAAACGGATATAAAAACATTAAAAACATATAAATTAAATTAAATTAAGTAGATTGTTCAAAACTGAAGACAAACTTAATAAAAACCCTACAGCCTACACATCTAGACTAAGCCAACTTAAAATTTTATTGACACGCTCTTGTTTTGCATTTTTTCATAGTATTGACAATTTTTAACGATCATATCAGCAACTCAATTTTTTCTCTCCTAGGCCTGTGCACACAATGTAAGTCTATATGGATAGATGAACTCATCAATACCCAATAATGTCGCGAACATGTTGAGTTACGGGGGAAAAAAATAACTTTCCTATTTGCCAAGTAATGTCCTTGATTTTATTTAATGTGGAAACAATACACGACTCGTATTGTACGAGTACATAGGGGCATTGACAGCCGGCATCTCTTGTTATGCAAATATGAAATTCGACCCATTTAATCAGATATTCATGAAGATACATAAAAATAAGCCGAGTGGAAAGAAGACCTTCTTCCCCATTCCACTACCAACTACTCTAATCATGTGGACCATGAATAGAAGAGAGCACAACAAAAGACGAGTAATTGATGAGATAAATGCAGTTAGGAATTTGGGATGAATGAAGGGGGATTCTGTGATGGCAAAGAGGATTTTGGAGACACGTGCTCTCTCCTTCCTACATATTTCAATTCACAAATCTCCCAAACACCCGACCCGACCGCAAGAAAGAAAAAGAAAGGCTCAATGATCGTAAAAACTTTTGAGACCTCAAAATGTGTGCGACACTAGAAGCACATGTCCATGAATATCTTCAACACACATAAAATAAACCCGATCTGCCCCAACATTCTCAACAACCAATTCCTAATTAGCCTGACAATCTTCTTACGCAAATGTCATCACCTCATCAAAATAACTTCACACTCGATATTTTTCGACGTTGATACAATCCCAACTCTACAATAGCAATTCTCATGGCTAAATCCTCTCCTTTTACTGACACACTATACTTTTGTAGACTATCGAAAAAATATCGGCATACAGTTTGAAAATACCTAATTTTATGTAGTTTAATTAGACTGGTCGACCTTACCTGTCGATACATTGGTTGTTGTTGTTGCTGAAATGGAGGTGGATGACCGTAGGAGTTGACTGGAGGCCTATTTGAGGGGGGCGGAGGCCATCCAGTTGGTCCTGGAGTGTATTCAGACTTACTATGTGGGGGAACATTGTATGAAGGATGTTCATAGCCAGTGGGAGGAGGTGGTGGGTATCGATGAGGGGGAGTGGAACCACTAGCACCGGGGTTAGCACCACCTGAAGATTGCAGTAACTGATTCAGCGTCGGAGTTGGCCCACTGGGTTGAGATATGCTTTGCCCCGTCATCCCCCCACCTGGAGATCCCCCGTAACTAGCCCGTAATTGTCCAGGCGGGTATCCATGACCAGGTGGTGGCTGTGGCTGCTGACCTCCACTCGGTCCCCCAGGCATTGGCTTCCCTGTAATTTGAAACATTAGTTGTCAAAATCTGTTACACTAATTAATATTTACCACATGACACTTATCGGAGGTCAACGTACCGGGAAACCTCATGGGTGGGGGTTGAGGGGGATAACCAGGGTGCTGGTAGCCCGGGTGTTGTTGATCAGGAGCATTGTTGTGATGAGGCCCTTGCTGCTGCTGTGGGGGCTGATCATATCCAGTTCTGTAAGGCGGATATTGATACTGATGCGAAGGTGGCGGAGGATAGTGCTGCTGCTGACCTTCGGTGGCATTTTCAGCCATCCCTGGTTTTTCGTGACCGCCGTGACTGTTAGCCCCCGAGGAGTTCATTCGATGGTTGTGTTCATAGGGGTTAAAGGGATTTCGATTGTTGAACCCCTCTTGTTGTTTCATAGCATTATGACTGTTATTGTTGTGTGACTCAGAGGAATTTGTGAAGTCACCTGGAGAGTGGTCCGTGACCCCGTTGACCAGGGAGGACTTAGTTCCACTATTATTTGAATTATCACAATTTAACTTTGGCGTCTCCGCCTGAGGAGCCGTGGCCATCATATTATCATATTTTCCTCTCAGCCTCCGTCTCCTCTTCTTGCTGGATTAGTCACAAATCCACGGACACTTAAAACTACCACCATTACCATTACAACTAGAAGAACAACCACTTTTTAACACACCTAACTCCATGGACAAAAAACAACACATATTTCTGAAAAATAAGCAAAACTTTTGATTCCTTGGGTGGAAAACTCCTTCCTTTCCGTCTCTCTCTCTCTGTGCACTTCTTCTCCCGTAAAAATGGAGTCTTCCTCTCACACAAACTCACTCACTCCATCCAACTTTTACCTCTCCCACCACAAATCCACCCTAAATCCCAAAGTCAAAATAACCTTTGACCTCATCCCTGTATTTAAAACATATCATCCCTTCAATTCACAACTTGAATCGGAATTATGACCAGCAACACGGATCAACAAACTTTTGAAATATCATGAAATATGTCACACAGCCAGAGAGGAATATTCAACTAAATCCTTGCTCCGCCAAGGGATGAAGAAAATAATCCAATGATCCCTTCAAATTTAAGGTGACGTGTAGAAAATGTTATCAAAAGTCAGGGTTTTGGGGAGTTGAAAATTCTGAAAAATCACAAAATGTTGAACTTTGAACATTAAATGGAGAATAAATGTATCACCAGTATTCACCAGCACTATGAGGAACGAATGGGTAAAGGTGCCTTACAGAACAATCGTAGAGGCCCTTACTTTTTCTAAATAGACCTCGAACACGTCTATATTTTCAAAATCCTTCTCGTTTTTGAATACTGTGAGCCAGTGGTTGTGGTGGCTGATTTTGATTTGTGAGGAAGCCACCTCTATTTGCACTCTCTGAAAGTCTCACAGCCTTTAGAGTCTCGAGTTGTTTGGCCATTTGGTTCCCTACTGCTTCCTTCTTCTCTCATGTTCCCGTGTAGCCCTCTCTATAGAATCAAAAAGTGTAGAAATGGTATTAGAGAACTGGTATGTAATACGAATAGAGGATAAGCACATAGAGAATGATAAGGGGAAACTCTGCCTGTACTCCTCCGCCACCGTCAACCAAAATACTCAACACACAACTCGCTTTTGCCTCGACTTTACTTTGCCTCCCATCTAATACTACATTCTCATTCTCCACTTATTTATATTACAAGAAATTTTACCCTTCCTAAAAGGTACCCGGACATTTGAAGCCCAAACCTTCACTGCTCTTCATCCATAATACATGTATGCCTGTTTTTTAAATCTTAATGCAAACTAACTTCATACTTACAGTGACTTATTAACAACGCACACAACCTCAGAGCACAACGCACCAAACAGCGTTAAGAACACATACAGTGTGTGCTGAAGGTTCTTCCTATTCGACGAGCCCTTGTACAGCGTTGGGCGCTGCGGCCTTGAGGGGGGCTTCACTGCACAGTGCAGTCTCTATATAGTGCGTTGTGGTCCAACTTCCCTTTCCCCCATTCACAATTCTTCGCTTGATGAAACGTATCTGCCTGCGCTACTAAAATTCAAAAAGTTTTTAAAAAATTACTTCTCAATACAATATAGCATTCAGCTTGTGGCGAAGCTTAATCTTGTCTTGCCCTTTGCCCTTAAGAGTAAACGGCCTTTTCTTTTCAACCTTCCTTACTTCACGTCTCACGTCCACTGTCCAGGTCAGCAGACAGGGCAATCTGCAAGGTCACCAAAAAATGTATAGCTGTACAGCTTTAACTTCGTTACATTCGGTTACATAGTTACATCAGTTTTCGGTTCGTGGTTTGATAAGCTTAAAGTAATCCATATATACAAATCCAATTAATCCAAATACAATTTAAATTTTAAAATTTTGCTACTATGGACAGTGCTAAGAAAGTAAATCATTTTTAAGCTGAAAACTAAGAACGGAATTAGTAAGAAATTGCAAGTGAGAATAATTTTGGCACTTAAGTTTTTGTAGCAATTATTATGATCATATCTGGATTTCTGGAACGTGAAAATTTTGATAAGGAAGATCAAAAACTTGAACGGATCCGTTTTCCATTCAAAATTCAAACTCGAAAAGAGTGGCGGTGGCGGAGGAAAAGATGTACGAGAAAAAAGGCGGAAGGAGAAATTTGAATTTTTCGATGCTTTAATCTTGCGGGAATTTCAAATTAAAATAACATCAACAAACTGGCTCAAGTCCAGTTTCTCAAGCTCAACAATCAACATCAACAATGAACAAAAGATCGTAACTTTTAAAACTTAAATAATTAAATTTTACCCAAAGTAGTTAATCGTGGGCTGGGAAATTATGTAGTGTAAATCGTCAGGGGACTAAGGATAAATTTTTGTATTCCTCTGGTAGTTGAAGAGCTGAGCTGGCTGTTGGTTCGCTGTTACTGCTGTTGTTACTCGTTGAACAAGCAGAGGACAAGAAGAGACTCAGTGCCTGCCACTACCGAAACCATCATCATCATGGATGGAGTATTCTAGTGCATCTGCCTTCTCTCTCTCACTATTCAATATGGATGAAGGATATAAATGTCATTCGGTGGGGTGGGGTCAATCCCTTGGCAAAAGGTCACTTGCTCCAGGTCAGTCCAGTCCTCACCATGTGTCAAAGTTGAGGTTGTCTTGGCGGGAAAAAGCCGGTCTGTTGGAAAGGAAAAGAAGGGACTAGATGGGCAATTGAGTGGAGATGGCGGACGGACATTTCTCGTCCAAGGTGTGACGCGTCACAGTCATTCCACACAAAATGAGTTGAAATGACTCAACCCTATCTCTCCTCCTAAACTGCTTCACCGAGCCCCACCGCCTTCCCTCAACATTTTCGCCAATATTATTATCATCTCACCTCATTCACTCTAGCATTGGCCAAAACTCTGGTCTTTGTTTCCAAAACCAATCTCCCCTCCTCCACTCTTTATATTTCTATGAAAATCCTCATTAAGTTTATCAACATATATATTTTATGCACCATACATCAATTACATTCCGAACGTGGATTCTGTGTATATTTTAATCCTCATATTGTGTTTGCAGGAGAGAGAGGTAGGAAGACATATGGGAATAAGATCCAGATTCCACATTCACAGCCCTTTGATGGATAAGCAGGCAGAGAGTTGATAAGGAATCCCAGAACCCCTTCCCTCATATATTTCAAACGGAGGTGAAAAAAGGTTCAGAATGGATTCTATGGCCCAAGAGAGAGGATTCTATTCTTCCTAAAAGGGTCTCTGAAAATCTGAACCTTTTTTTCGTGGAAGGAAAGAGCTGAGTCGAAGGCTACCTTTTTTACTACACAGCATACGTTGGATGTGGAAAGTGGAAGGGTTTGAGGAAATACAAGGGTACTCGCCAACCCTTGGCAATACACCCTTGGGTTCCACCATCAGGACCAGACCCTTTTGTTAGCCTGAACCTTTTTCCTCTACCCGTTCATCTATGTACTTGATGTATCCGATCATAACTCCATACTGATGTTGGATTTGAGATGTGTTGGCTTATTTAAAAAGTGCCAAAGCTCTCTAGAGAGGCTTGTCAAGTCCAGATACAAGACGAGAGGCGAGTTTTTAGAGTTCCATGTACAGAGAGGTGGAAAAGATTAGATGATGGCTTGGTGGATAGGAAAAGTGAGTGCAATTTGAGAGATGAAGAAGGATGATGATGACTATGAATACGAACAAGTTGACTTGGCAGTTTCCTTTGCATTACAACACACATCCCTTCTTCTGCCTTTTACTCATCCTTCTTGCGCTTCGTTCGTGGTGGATCAGTTGCTCTGGCATCTTGGATGGATTCGAAAAACTGGATCTTCATAGTCTCACAAACGCAAACTTCTTCTTCACACAGGATTTCTCATAGCATTGAACAGAAGGGGGAGAAGGGCGTTGAACATCACAGAGAGAGTCTTCTACTTTTTGATTCCTTAGACGAGAACGAAGTGGTTAGGCATTTGGGTTCTCTTGTATTCTAGGATGTGTGTGTCTGCTGTGCATGCATCTCCAACAATAAAGATACAGGATTGGGCATTAGTGAGTTCTTCTTTTTCTTGGACCTTTCAGTTTTTTCTCTCGAGTCAGTTAGTTAAGCTCTGAAGACGAAGAAGGATGTAAGAGTCAAAAGGAGCGTTGGTTTTGTATACTCTATTGGATATATTATTATGAGTCAACTCTTGTACGTTGAGTTAGGCTGAGGCAGATTCCTTCTCGGTTAAATTCAAGTCTTAAATTTTACCTGTGACTACTCGCATCGCAAGAGAGAGATCAGCTTCCCTCCATATGGCTCTCTATATCTTATAAAAGCCCGTGGCATCTTCTCAATCAGCATAGCGTCTCTGTTGCCAACATATTCTCTCAACATCAACTACCACTGAGAGTAGGCAGAGAAATATTTTTATTTCATATCCCCATGTTCACTCTGACCATCTCTCTGTCCGAATAATAATAATCTTCCTTGACCATCCTAATTCATGTGTATGGGCTAAAGGAGGCTGTGAAGTTACCTGAGACTACCTCAGAGATTCAGAGTTTCCATGTGTGTAAAGTCTTGGACGTTCTTTTCCATTATAAGAATCCAATCTTGGCCGACACATGCAGTGGAGCATTTTTAACACAAGCATTTGTACGTATGGTTGAGGGTGGAACTGGAATCCCTCCTTTTCCTCTATTAGAAACACAATCTCTTGTCTCATTCAACAAGGAGATTGGAGCCTTTGGATTTTTTTGCACAACCAGTTTGCACTTTTTTACTCACGACATTCTGCAATCATAATAATATACGATGGACTCTGAGAAATCCCTGATTTTTTTTCTCCTTTTCATATTGGCTGAGGAGGCGAGAGGGCTTGTGGGATCTTAACTTGGGATTTGTAGATCGCGTAATCACCTGTCCAACTATGCAATGGCAATATCTTGGGATTCTAATTGGGCTCTGTATTATTTCTTTATTTGGAAATTTAGCTAATTGGATTTGTAGATACGAGCATCACATTCCCCATTCAATATCCAGTCAATACTGTTTAAAATTCTCATTTCTATGTAATTCGCATTTTGCATGACTTATTCAGATGAGGTGGGCTTTTACTGGAATTGAATCTCCTTCTTTGGAAAGAGATAATGGATTGTTTGTCGCATTTTAAATTTCCTCAGCCCTTGGGTCCACTTCATCATGGGGGGATGGTAGTGTCAAAAAACTCTTGATGTGCACATGTTTCATGCATAGCCCTTGATGAGATTGTAAAAAAACTATTATAATTTATCACTAAATCGGAATAAATATGTTTCGCATCCTCTTCCAGTTTTTGCATGGACAGTCGGTAACAAGAGGGAGAATTTCGTTTATCTCCAGCGACTGGAGCATTTCATTTTTGTTTTGTTATCCTGTAGGTGAATGATAGATTCCTTCCGAGAATAAAATGAAGAAAAAACATGCTCACTCCATGTCCCTTCATGAATATCAAATGTGAATGAATGAATGAATTATCCCCAGTTTCCTTCTGTTTATAAAACATGTAGAAAATATCCCCCTATATCTATACGAATTTAAATATATAGTCAAAAATTCATTTTATTTTTACCCCTGTAACTTAAATACTTTTCCTTTATAGCTCGAGGAGGTTTGAGCATTTGAGCTAATGGCATGTTTTCAATTACTTAATTAAATCATTATAAATACTCCTTTACTCAACTCTATTCTCCCCAGGCTATATGAAATCAGTTTGAGTGACATTTTAGTATTTATTTTGTTCTACCGGTAAATAACAATGAGATTATATGTGTATGCATGACTTGTCAACTGTCACCTAATTTATTTGACACTTTTTTGTGTTCCTTGTTCAGGTTGTTTGGAGTTCCTAGAGTTAAATGATTACAAGAATTGCTGAGGCTGCGGGGATGCCAAAAAATCCGGATTTTAAGTCCATTCCTTCGAGTATTCGAGTAAGGCATTCTAAAGCCAAGTATTAAGCTAAAGGTTTAGAGGTTGACGAAGTCTTCAATAAATGTTTGGGACGAGGAAAGAATAAAATATGTAAGAAGCTGATGATATATGGATGGACTATCCCAAGGCTTTTTTTCGCAGCAGTTTCAATGTATCTTTAAGTAATAAGTCTTAGATTGAGTGGGAATATCAGAATAATATCTTGCTCCTCCACTTTGTTCATATTTCCTTGCATTCCTAATTTGCATAAGAATTAGAAAAGAGTTGATTTTCAAGTAAAAGGAACAAGTTGAGTTTTCTTGGACTTGGAGAGAGGTTAGGGATCATCTAATCCACTACTGACACAATTACAAAATAAGCTTTTAAAAAACTTTTATTTTTCAACCGTCTCAAACCCTCATAATAATATCCCAGTTTCTAAATCCTCCTTCAAATTATACAAATGTGTCCAAAGTGTTTATATAGAGACTGAGTCCTATGATCGATTTTGAAAGTTGATGGATTTTACACTCGACGGAGACGTAAAGGGAACCTGCTGTGATGGGATTTCGAAAAATATCTTATAAACCGAAATGAGTTGATAGGAACAGATTGTGTGAGTTGGGATTTTTTTTTCAAGGAAGACGAATGGAATTTAAATCATTTAAAAGTTGAGCCTGCAGATTTGTTGGAGATGCAAAAGAGCAGGGCTGGTTGCATCTGATAGATTGCGAATGGGATATGCTCTTCATGAAATCACATAATCTCCTAATTTCCCAGATTCTCACGTCCATAGTTTTTGGCAGATGACACTATGACACTCAGATGACAGGATGACAACTTTGTTAGGATGGGGATGACGATAGAAATATTTGATACTCTTCCTCAAAGACAAGACTTAACGTTATTAATCCTGTGTAAGAAGATTACTTTGGACTTTGCTCAACCTGACTAAAAACCGTTTAGGTCACTTAACATTTTTTATGACAAATAATGTCTGAGTAATGTTTTGAAATGAATTGTGTTTTTTTATGCCTCTCTATTTTCTATTGTGCTTGATTTGGTTTTTTAAAGTATTTCATGCAATTTACAATGACTGCAATATTAGTAATCACTTCACTTTTTCATACTGTAGTTTGATAGGCAAAATGATACGTTTTTGAGGATGCAAGTGTAAAAATTTGAGTTGTAATCCAGAATTTCATAAGGTGAGATTTAATAACCACCCTTCGAGAATAAACGAGACATTTAAACTGCGAATAATAAGAAATTTGAAGAAATTTTCGTAATTTAACAAATACACGATTGTTATAAGTTGATTTTAAATTAAAAGAGTTACGTGGATTTGATTTTGAGGAATGTTATGTTTCAAAGAAAATAGCTTATAAAGATAATTTAATTTAAACTTTTAATTATTGTTTTAAATTACCTTTGCATCTTACAGCAAAAATCCACCTAAAATTCATGAACATATGAGTTTCTCAATTTTCATGGAAATGGGGAAAACAATGAGGATTTCCTTTTAATCGTACTGAAGAGGACGGACCACCACCGCCACCTTCAACACTCGAACACTTGGACACGCACGGAATTCTTTCCACATTTTTACGCCTCCAAAAGCAAGGAAGGAAATTGAGCCAGGGAGATGGCGCTTTAGCCCCAATTTACAACATCAAAATTGTTACCTATTTCTTATTTCAATGAATAGTGCAAAATAAAATTAGCATTGCAAAAAATATTTGCACAAAATATTTAATCTGCTTCTCTTTTTGAAATTATTACCAGCCCTTGAGAAATAGGCCAATTTTAATAAAATAATAAATGCAGTTCAAAATTAAAAGTTATATACACCTATTAAAGGGTTCAAAATATTCATAGTTCATAATTAAGGTATCACCTCCCCCCGAAAACAACTTAAAACTTAAAGAATTAAACTCTAGATCTGTACATATAAATACCCGACACCCATGACTCATGAGTTGTGAATGACCCCCAACTGGAAGGTCAAAGTCAAATTGCATTGAGACGCTTTTTGTGCACATTCAAAGATATGCCAAGTGGGACATTGGAGAGAGATTTGCATATCCCAAGTGGATGTATACTCCTATCTCAAGTTTCTCTTATCCTTTTTATCCTTATTGCCTCAAATTATTCGAAAATGTAAATTTTTTCTCTCATGTATTTCCTATCTCTCTGGCCTTAGGACCTACAAGGTGGATGAACTTAGGATGCTTAACAAGCTATGAGATAGTATGAAGTTAGGAAGCTATACATAGAACAATCCTGACCTTTTATATTTTACTTTGTAAGACACATATGTGACACTTACAAGACACAACAGTCTTAGTACTGTAAACCCGTATGAAAATCGGTTAATAGTGACTGCATGTCAGTATAATATCTAAAATAAGGCCCCAAAAAATGTAGTCTTGATATTTTTCTAACAAAGCAAACGCCCATAAATTTTTTGCATCTCTCGAGTGAATGGAATTAAAAGTGTCAGGAAATGCAAGAGAATAATATTTTATGCCAACTACTGATTTTGCAAGGATAAAAAAAATCAGAGTCTTCAGGCTCAACTTGTCCAGGGAGCTCATTCTTACAACTCTTGACGAGTTTGCAAGAACTCAGACTAGTTTACCTGTTTACCACAACGAGCTTGTTACCTCACCAATCCTAATCCTACCTACCCTGCTGGACCAGGATTTGTAATCTTGCTTAAAAATAGGATAAAATAAACTCCATACAATTTAAAGTTGATAATAATAAATAATATAGTTAATCCTTTAATTAATTAGTGTAAGGGTTAAATAATTGTTAGTTAAAATCTGGAGGGGGAAGGTGAGACGGGGAGGAGGTTGTCCTCATTGCGGGTCTCCTTGAATGGATTGTCTCTCTTGATTTCCGAATTCTTTTGGTTTCTTAAGAATCATGGCATCCCGAGGTGGTCCCACGGTTGAGGGTACGGACGGTACCGACTTTATGCACCGGCAAAGGGTCGCCTCTCAGTACCAGCTCAGGTAAGCCCTAGCCCTCCCTTCAATTCAAACATTTCAAACGAAAACTAATCACTTATCTCCAAACCAAAATCCAATCAATATTGACAAAAAAATCATTTTGATTAATTAATTCTTTGAAATTAGTTCGACAAACAAGGCTAGACTGAAGACGAGCATTTTTCTCCACATCCTTCTCTTCATCATAATGTTCGTCAAATTGCTCCCGGACATCCTGGACCGGCTGGACATCTTCGTCATAGAAGTGGAGGAACTGGAGATCCCTAAGGTACCAATCTCTATAAAGAATCGTGTACCCAAAGGGATTGCTTTGGTACTTTTGGTACTGAATTGAACATATAGTTAGGATGAGATAACATCCATGGTGTTTTGTTGTCCCTAGCCTTTGAAATGGGAGTACTGGTGGTGTGTAAGTCTACCGGTGGCCTTTGTAGGGCTGTCATCAATCCGTAAGAACAACGTGCACTCCCTTCAGATCTTCCTCGGGGGGGTTATTGCCAACGGGATCATCCCTGTCCTCTACGCTCTCTACTATTACTTTGCCGAAGCGTATTCCTATATCAACACCCGCTCCACCAAAAATATTCAAATGTGGCAGGTAAGCTTCTGGAGATTTTAAGAAAGCTATTTTTAATGGCTTTATGGCAAGAGCCTGTGATTGAGATCTCCTGACCCGTGTGGCTTTATATTGCAGGGCTACCCCTATGGACTTTTATGGTATGCCTATCTAGTGATTGCCATCCAGGTTCATGGGGCTTCTGTTCTCTTTGCCTCCAAATTGGTCAGCGCCTGGAGAATCAAAGGAACCGCCAAGGTCACCAAGGTCAAATAGTCCCTGATCATCTTTTACTTTTACCCGTTCAAGTCTTCGCAGCTCATTTCAGCACATCGGTGATTCCCTGTTTAAATTTCACAGTTTTGTGATCCCTCTTTCTGAGATTACTACGTCAAGGCCTTTTCTGTAGGCATTCAATCTTGCTCGTTGTGGCTACGAGTGAGGAGCCACACCGACAATCGAATATTCAACTTGTGTACTATAAATTGGGACAGTGTCGTGTACTTGTCCCTGTGAGGGCCATAATAATATAACTACTACTGCCAACTCATGGTTGTAGCGATATTGTCAAATTATCAGATTAGATTTAAGGGCCGTGTCAGTCGAGTGTAAATGTATATGTACGTACCTCGTTGTGAGGCATTTAAAAATATATTATCCATACTGGCCTCGTCGTAACTTCGTATTTGATATAGGAAATTCTCAATTAAAGATGATGCATCGATCGGTTGGACTCGGTTGGAGTGATCTTGAGCTTTGAAGTGTACTATGTATGAATGGCGCTTGAGCTTGGACCTAATTGTTGTCCTAATTACATCCGAAACCAAGCCGTGGAATGGAAACTAATAATTTCGACGAAATGAATTTGGTATAGACCAGCCACGGTGAGACTCTAACCCACTTTGTACCTTTTAAGATATGGAGTTCTAATGTCAAATGTCAAAGCAAGCAGAGATGAGCTACTACTGCTACCACAACTAAAAATACGAATGACACAACTGTTTTGTGTTACCTCTTGAATGTAAACTTTTAAATTACCTACGCTGATAATGTCCTCCGGATGTTTTTGAAAGTGAACTTGAAATGACAAAGATGTGTTGAGGTTGAGAGGGATTGTTATTATGTTATAATTATAATGGATGATGTTAATTATATAAATGATGATAATACTTGTTGACATTTACTCAGCTCCAATTTGCACGTACATATTCATTTTATTCAGTAGTCAATTAATTCATAGACTCATCTTGTATTGAAATGATTGTCGATGAGTTTTTGGACGGAGTAGGAGGCTTAGGTATATAATTGAGTCAGTCTGTACTATGGATGTCGATAAGTAGGATAAGATAGTGTGAATGGATGTGCGTAACGATTCGCTTATTGGGACCCGTACTGTTTCACCCATTTCTCGTATCGCTTGACGTCGTTTTCCGAAACGCTGCGCTTGCACCTTCCAAGGGCCTCTTCAAAGTCTTTCGGGGTTATCGGCAAGTCTAAGTCTTCTTTCTTCATGTTTTTAATTTCTTCCGGTGTCAGTCCAGTTATTTTACGTCTCATTGTCATCATGGCAGCATCCCTTTCAAAATCCATCATATAGTCATTAGCAACTTGGGCTCCATACATTACTGATTTGAATCAAGAGTTGACTTACCGACACACGCTTGTGATGTCAGCCCCAGAGTAGCCGTTCAATTTTTTCGCCACATCCTTCATCCTAATTTCGCTCTCTAATTTAACATCTTTGAGGTTCAGTTCAAGGAGAGATTCACGCGCTTCCCCTGTAATGTTTCAGATTATTGTGGCCGCTTAAAAATTGTCAATGGTTTAAGAAAAAAATTTAAAAAAAGCTTGGCTCATCCTGATTACAATGTGGAAGAGGAATGTAAATCCGTTTTTCAAATCTACGTCTAAAAGCTTCGTCAATGTCCCAAGGGTGGTTGGTAGCGGCTAGAACCATCACCGGCTTCTCTTCATGGTTCGAGCCCAGTCCGTCCATTTGAATAAGAAGCTCGGCCTTAAACCTCCTCGACGCTTCGTGCTCCGAGTCCGTCCCTCTCATCGAGCAGAGGGAGTCGATTTCGTCGATGAAGATAGTCGTAGGGGCATAGAATCGAGCCATTTCGAATAAGAGTCGAACCAACTTTTCGGATTCCCCTCGGAACTTGGAGGTGAGGGTTGATGAGGACACGTTGAAAAATGTGGTCCCACATTCTGTTGCCACTGCTTTTGCCAGAAGAGTCTTCCCTGTTCCTAGAATATGAAAAGAGATTGGGTTTAGTATCCAGGTCAGAATTATTGAGAAAATCGATTACTGCTTATAATTTACCAGGTGGACCAAACATCAAGACGCCCTTCCATGGACGACGGATTCCCTAGAAAAAAACCACAAGTAGGATTTCCCTAGTAATCTAGTAAACACGATGGTATGGAATCGGATAAATAAATTAAAGATACCCTAAAAAAGTCAGGCATGAGAAGAGGAAGGACGACAGCTTCTTGAAGAAGAGCCTTGGCTTCATGAAGGCCGGCGATACTATTCCAAGGGACGGTTAGGTTACGGGACAGAACATCCCGTTCAAGGATGTCCACTAAATGAGACTCCCATCCGACAGCGTGGAATGTTGGGCGGTCCTCTCGGTCGGTTTCATCGGATAACTGGGCATTTAATTTTTTTAATTACAATTAATTCAATTTATTTAATGAACTAAGGAATGAAAAAAATACATCCACTTCTCCGTCCGATCGGGTCCGAGGGGACTTGAAGTCCTTAGGGAGACGATTGTTGATGAAATCCGAAGCTCGTCGACCATTTGGAACTCGCCAAGTGGCCCTTGCCCTTGTGGTCGTTGAGCCGTATTTTCTGTCCGGAAGACGAGGGATTCGGTCAACGGATTTTGAGGCTCTTGAACTGTTGACCCCTGCAGAGTCCATGCCACTATTACCACCACTGCTTCCATCATTGTTGCTATTCCCTGAGCCTGGTGCGTTGCTCTGAGAGTTTGAACTGAAATATTTAGAATTATTTTCCTTTACTTTGTGGTTTGCGTCTTTATGCATAAATCAACTATTTTTAAAGCAGCTCGGATCTAGTTTGACCTTTGTCGGTACAATTTTTAAATGTTTTTAAAAGCCGACTGGATTTTAAGAAAACTATTTTGGCAGATTCTAAATTTTTGGCAATGGAAAACTCTCAAGACTATTTTCCCTATAAATATTTAGCTATTTTAAGTGACTGACCGTGATCTGGTCGGGATGGTGGGCAAGGTGGGTTGTATTTCTGGATCCCGCTTCCTTAACGAAGCCTTCCAGTGATCTTCACACCTTTGGGTCTCCGTCCGCCAATCATTCGGCCTTCGTTCCCCCAGATTGTTGGGCACAAAGTCCTCGCCATTGTTATTATTCACGTTTCTTCCGTTGCGCATCTGATTCAGATTTTGATTCGGTCTGGGTCGAACTGGACCGATAGGCTTATTATTAGTCCTTGATGTGGCGCTACTCAGTTGGTTCTGGGACCGGCTCATCCCTCCCAATTTCGACAACGCAATCGGATTCGGAACGAAAGGGTCGTGGATCAACGTGTCCATCATCCTTGCCATTTGATGGAACGGTTGTCTCGGCTCTATCGGCGGTGGTGGACTGCACAGACACAAGAAAAACGGAATTTTAAAATCTACTTTCGTTTCTAATCGTTTGTAACAAGAATTATCAGCACATGCACTTTCCGATATTAAAGGGAGAACATTCATAAACATAGAGGAATTAACTAAGCTACTCTACAAAAATTCCATTGTCGCACGAAGAGCTCTAGGGATTATTCATGACTTCGGAGTGACCCGAGGGGGCAAAGCTTGTCTCATTACGCGGTTCAGTAAATCCCCCGTTCAATTCTCATGCGTGCTTAGAGGCCAAAAGGCCAAAGATTATTCACGGAAGTGGGTGTCTCAACTAATAACTAATACCCGACTATTTTATATGTACATGACCGAGTCCTATATGATTCTCATAGGATCGGGTAGCTACGGGTTTTACTTTCCCCGAGTGAAAAGTTGTTAAGCATAACATGGCGTGAGTAAAGAACGTTAACTAACATTTTATCACACAACTTGTACATGTAGGGTTATGAATAATCGTTAGAAAACTTGTTCAAGATCGTTTATGGCTTTCTGAGCTTAAAAGGAGTAGACTTTGAATGTTGATCCATTAATTTTGAAAATACGGTGACTCTGACTTTGCATAAAGGATATCCTCTGACTTTGTTTCAAGGAAAGAGGGTTGACCATGTGTGGGTATTTAGATTGCATAGTTCAGGGTGAATTGGTGAGAGGGATTAAAATTTAATAAAGTCGAACTTGTCGAACTTTTCGAACTTGCCCATGCCCCACTTTCCTCAATCTATTTCTATTCCTCCAGTATGGATATGATGTGTGTGTGTACATAACAGCTAATCCGAAGTAGGTCAGTATCAAAATTGAAGGGAATGACAGGGGGGACCTTGAATATGAGAAACCGTTTCGGGCATCGGGGCAGCTTATGTTACTTTTAGAGCTAAAAGTTATCAAGATAAAATGAACTCGTCTGAGACAATGTGGATGCACTTGGCCTATTTACCTTGTGCCCATTCCATGAGGCTCATTAAATATTTATCAACAAATCTTTCAGAGTTTGGGGGAACGAAGATAGGGATTCAAAAATTAGTTGATAAGATTGAACTTGATTTGATGTTGGGCTCAATTATTTTTTATTTGTAGGTTTCTGTGGTTTGAGTCGAGAAATTCGGGGATTTACAAAAGGAAACCCGGGTTGGATATTGAAATGAACATATTCTCATGCAAACTTAAAAGAGTTAGCAAACCAGGTAAAAGTTAATATGTTAGGATGGAATTTGAAACTTGAATTACCTATTTTGGCCGTGCCTGAAAAAACAGTAGGTAAAATGTTTTTAAATGCTTGCTTAAAATTTGCATATAAATGTTAAATCTTGAAAAGTATTTAAAATAACAATCTCATAATTTACCAAGATGTGAAAAGTGGAGGAAGGCGGATTTTCATAATCTCTGATAAAACCTTCTTCAAAGGCACTTTCTATCTAGTTCTAAAAACTCACTCTTAACAATCACAACGAATTTCAAGTTGGAACAAAACTGTTATCTATAACAATCTATAATAACAATCTACTCTGTTTTAATTATGTTGACAATGTTGAAGAATACGAGCTTATCTCCCCATCAAGCTCCTTATACAAGTGACACCAAAACCTGGATTCCGTCCCCTTTAACAAGATGATCACTTTCCAATGTCCCCATTGTGGCCAAGACTAACTGATCGAGACGAGTCCCAATAAGTTCCTTATGCACAAGATACACCCAACGTGATTTATGAGTTTCTGGGAGCAGAACAAAGGACTCCCGTAACTCCTGTTCACTCATTCTAATAGTTCCAACGGAGATGAGTAAACTGCCAACTACCCGGGTGATAAGCCCCTCGTTGAATACCCGTAATACCCTCGTGGATGACCAGACTCCATAAAGCCCGTAGAAATACACGGGTAGCTAAAAACTAGGTCAATGCGAGGGGAGGTAGACGCAGTGTAACCCGGTTCTATGCATTTGTCTCTATAAACTATAGCTTAAATTTCCTTTATCCCTCAATCCGGGTTAATCCGAATCAATCCGAATCCAGGTTAAGAAATTATGAAACTTTAACAAAGGAGAGGGCAGAGGTTCGTATAGTGTCAATTGGAAATTATAAAGGCCTAGTCTAATGTGCATGGAAATTCAGTCCGACGATAAATTTAAGGAACACGAATAGCTCCAAGCTCCAAGAATAAATCTAAAACGTACAGAGAGGTGAACAAAGTGAGAGAGGACAGGGACCGCGGAGATTGACAAGAGGGAAATCCGGAAGTTATCCTTCCGGGTAATCCGGGTAAGAAGGAATAATGATTATTTTTTATTTCAGGTATTGGGTAGGTGGATTGTGTGTGGAAGTATTTCCTCGTTGACCGTTGAATAGGTGTACGAGAGACCCCCTCCTCCTGTCAACATGACAAATTAGGATCGATAAGAGACACAAAGGCCGAGTCCCATCATCAATCCCAAACAGTTCCTTGTTTACACCATTACACTTAATCCCTTCCTTATTTCTTGAACAATAAAAAGAAGCGGGTAGGAATAGTAGAATACACATAAAGGATTTTTTGCATATGGTTATAATTTATTATTTCCCATACAGGAACAAGTTGGAATAGTGAGATGAATGAGACTATGGAAATATCCATAGCTCCTTTCTTTAGAAACTGGAACTCTGGAACGCTGGAGGTATGGACATGTAAATTTGGATGGCATGTGCAAAAAGGAAGTCACAAGTCTTGGGAACTTATTGGTCTTATTGGTCAGGTTGATGAACTCTTATAGATTCCTCGCATACGTTTCATACGGTTCATTCGGTTGAGGACAAGTCTTAATGGAATTATATCCCGAGCTTCTTGGCATCATTAAAAGATTCAAGTCTTCAAAATTAATTGTCACCTTATCTAACAGCTAAGAAGTGTATTAAATTGCAGAGTCTTATCTTTGAGGTTAGTTAAGGATTTTAGTTGACTTTGAAGATTATAGAGGCTTGTATATTTGACAAGGGTTTTAGGAATGTTACAAGGGGTTGGCATTTCCCATGTCATAAAAACAAAGGATCCCATTGGGCGTAATCTTCCCAAATTCTTAAAGATTTCTTAACAACTGACAATATCATAAGGTATTGATTGACCCAAAAAAAAGGTCCAGGACTTTACAGAGCCCAACAAAAAGCTCTTTGTGACAACCACCTTTTGAGCAGTCTGGCTGGACAATAGAGAGAGTGTCAGTTGAGTCAGTGTTGACTGTTGACTCCTAAGCAATTGTTAAATCGATGTGGAGAAAGAGTATGACATGATGACACATATTATTTTATAAAGACCATTAGGCTTATAATAAAGCTTAGAAACTTACTTGAAATAGGGATCTTGCATGAATTCTCTTATAATTGATCCTAAATAGCCCATTTTCACTATTTATCTCACACAAGATGTTCCCACTTCATAAGGAAGACACGTCAATCAATTCCCAATCTCAAACTTCCACTCTTACATTGACACTATCTAAGACTTTATGCAAATTAAAATATCTACTTTTTATTTGGAAGTTTAAAAGTCAGAATTATATTTCAAGTTTTTCAGAGACGTTCGAAACTTTAGGATAAAGAACGTAGAGGATGACTCAGACTCACAGACCGGTCAGTGGTGACCAGCTTCTCACAAAACTTTCAACTGTCCATGAAACTCTTGACATTCCAATCCCAAGAAAAGTTTCTCTCTCATGGAATCGTTTGGAATAACGTCTCAGTCTTAACCCTCTGGATAATGGCGATATTGACTCTGACCACAATCTCATTCCTTAAAGTATCGGTGAGTTGGTCCGAGTATTTATCCCGGACGAAAGTCTATTGACCCTTTGTCCGTGTACTCCGATATCGTCATAGACATCTAACAACAACACTTCCTCTCCATGTAATAATGTCCATGTGAGGAGCCCCCAACGGTTGACGGTAAATGAGTCAGAACAGGGAGAAACGCAGTCGCGAATCGATAACTTTCCGCTACTCATTCCACCACGGGTTTATTATTTTGCAAATTGTAGGTACAAGTGTGTTTATCCATTACTACTTGGATACTATATGCCTGTTCTTATTCTTGAAAAAAGATTGATGGGTTTATTGGTTGGAAAGACTGAGGCTGTGAACCCCTTCGTACCTACTCCTTGGATTACGTAGGATATATGGACGCTATGCCACACTGCACACACCTTTCAAAATTTTAACTCAAGGGGAAACTTGGCAGGGTCTCTGCATTGAATTACACGCTACTTGCCAGTTACTTCAATCACAATTAGCTACGTCACGAAATCAACGAAATTTCCCAATGCAGTTTGAGCCCAAGGTTCGGCCCCAACAGCCTTAAGGGTACAAAGAGCAGGGGTAGAGGGACTTACAATTGTGCAGCGGTAGCCTGATCCATGAACTGGGTGTATGCACTGTACCAATACCAATAGCTTGGCGGTGGGGGCATAGGAGGGTAGCTGATCTCGCACTCGTACTCTGACCCTTCCTCACAGTTGTCCCGCACTTCGATAAATGCAGATCTCCGGTCCATACCTGTAACTTCATATATGCCCTTGTAATCATAGAAAATCGCATAATATTTTTGTAATATGAGCAGTAAGTTACAGTAGACAGGTAGTCGAGGTAGTAAATCGTAACATCTTAATTAAAAATAGAGAAAGGGGAGAGCGACAAAATCAGAGGCCATTAAGCCGACGGTAATCACCGTGACAGTTTCAGATGATCTTGTTCCCTTAAGTTATTACAAAAAGTTTTATAATCGTGTTACAAGTTTGGAACAATGACTTACTTGCCCCACTGCCCATGAAATCCAAATTCAACAAGGGTCTCTCCCACCACCAACACTTTCACTTGTACAGTAGACCAACTTTTATACAAGCTACACTTTTTATATTCATAAAACTAGCTTACAATATCC
The DNA here is from genome assembly GCA_034694785.1 of Agrenia bidenticulata. Lineage (NCBI taxonomy): Eukaryota > Metazoa > Arthropoda > Collembola > Entomobryomorpha > Isotomidae > Agrenia > Agrenia bidenticulata. The sequence continues at coordinate 26,078 of JAQFYM010000045.1, read as the reverse complement.
CAATTGGAATTTGAGGCTATTGTGACAATAAATTCCCAGACAAAGATAAACTATTTCAGACTACTGAAACGACAGACTTGTCGTCGAAATCGGCGAAAGTCGTCGACGTTTTGAAAGACTACAGTCTGAGGAAGGAACTTTGAAGGAAAAGGGTGAGACTGAATGTCATAGATATTTAGGAATAGTGTCCCCCACCGATTTTCTACTCTCTGTCATCGGTTTGATGACAGGAATGGCATGAGAGGAAGTAGTCAGTAGTGATAGTGCGTTTCTCCTTCTATTAAGTCCCTTGTGGAGGGATTGCATTGGCAGAGGGTGGGGGGATTGGATTCGAGTTTCAGAGAAATTTCGATCAATTATTTGTAATGAATTATAAATCCGTTTCTGGGGGCGGAGGAACTATAGTATTATAAAGGTTGGGATTTAATCAATGGATTGCTGTGCGTGTGAATTCATGGAAACCTATCTACTCGGTTTGATATCTTGTATGGGATATGAGGGGACGTCCATGAATCCTTGATCGATTGATAGGGCTTTTAATCTTGCAGTTAAATACCGGATTTAAAATTAATTTAAGCTCTAAATAATACATTTTGATTTCTATTGTCAATTGGTCCGTTGGTCAAGATTCCCATAAATGACAGTTAAATTTTGATCGGAAAATATCATATACGATTACAAAAATTAAAACTTGTCAAATTCAAAAATATTTACATTAAAATTAGAGTTTATTATTACATATGGACGGATTTTTAAACATTATGTGTTTCTTATAATATAATGTACGACACGTTAGGAGGAATGTTGTTGAGATTATTTAAGTGGATGGCGATAACGATTGCTGAAGTGATAGTGTCTCGATAATTGTAAAAAGCGGCTTTAAGACGAGTCATTGTTAGAAGATTTGAGTAGGATGATGCAAAAACTTCCAAAGCTTTCCGGAGTTCTATTGCTCCCTGCATATCCATAATTTTAATTTTGATATTATGACATTCCTAAACCCCCCCCCTGCCCTTTCACTAATCCTGATTTTTTAATCATTCCTAAGGCTGGAATACTTGGATATAGAACATTTCACCTGCTTCACAAATTCTTACGTGTTAATTGTTAGACTAGGTATTACGGGTTAGGGTTGGTTAATTCGTTACGGTTGGAGGATAGCGGAAATCCATTTTATCCATTGATCATAAATATTTGAAGGACACTGCCGTACGCTTATGACGAGCCAAATTCAGCCATCCATTCTTCATATTTCTTCAGATCATCCTGGCTCACACTCTTATTGCATTTCTTTAAGGCTTCATCGAAATCCTGCTGAGTTACAGGTAAATCAAGCTCTTCCTTGGGTAGATTTCGAATCTCTTCAGGTTTCAAACCAGCTACTCTCCGACGCATTGCCATCATAGACGCATCCCTGCAGAAAATTTCAGAAATCATAAAACTCTCGGTTTCAATACAATGTTCAACTGATGTATTTGAGCAATGTACATAAAAATACTTACCTGCATACGCCTGTAATATCTGCACCCGAATAGCCGTCCAACTTTCTTCCAATGGTTGACAGCTGAACATCACTATCCATTTTTACCTCTTTAAGATTTATGTCTAGTAACATTAGTCTACCTTCATCTGTAATTTAAAAAAAAAATCAACAATTCAATTTATTATACAGTCAAAGGAAAGTGGATCAGTTGTAATCTTCAATGAAATTTGTAAACTTACAAACAGGGAGAGGAATGTAGATTCGCTTTTCTAAACGACGACGAAGGGCTTCATCAATATCCCACGGGAAGTTCGTAGCTGCAAGAACCATAACCATCTTAAGTTCATCTCCTGAACCAACAGAATTGACTCCGTCCATCTGAACCAGAAGCTCGGATTTTACTCTTCGCGACGCCTCATGTTCATTATCAGACCCCCGCCGAGAGCATAGGGAATCTATTTCATCGATAAATATTGTAGACGGGGCATAGAATCGAGCCATCTCAAAAAGAAGACGAACTAGCTTTTCTGACTCTCCTCGATACTTCGATGTCAAGGTGGAGGAGGATACGTTGAAAAATGTTGTACCGCACTCCGTTGCGACTGCCTTTGCTAACAATGTTTTCCCTGTAATAAATAAAATAATTACTTTACTTTTGCTCACCTGTCAAAATAAACCTTGAAGGAAATTTTTTAAATGTTTACCAGTTCCAGGTGGACCAACCATAAGCACTCCTTTCCAAGGCCGTCGAATTCCCTTTGTAATACAAATACAACATTTTAAAATGAGCCGAGCAACTAGTTATCTCCAGAATACGCATATAGACTTACAGTAAAGAACTGTGGCATAAGCATTGGAAGGACAACTGCCTCTTGGAGTAAGCTTTTAGCTTCGGCCAGATCTGCAATGTCATCCCATTTCACACTGAGATGCTTCTGCAGAATGTCCCTCTCCAACATCTCCACCAACTCAAAATCTCCTCGACAATCAGGCACAAATGATTTCTCTTCTTCTCCGTCCTCTTTGTTTCCAGTCTCATCTTTCGTCTCTTTATTCGACATCGAATGGTATTCACTAGCCACAGACTTAGCGTTAGCACCGGCGGACGCTGCAGGCGCCTTTCCTCCTCGACCAGCCCCAGTCGTAGGTGCAGTTCGAGAATCTTTCCTGTTCCCTTGGGTTCCATTTTTGGCCCCCGTTGTTCCTCTTCCTCCACCAGCCCCTCCTTTCCCCGTCGTATTTCCACCTCTCCGATTTACTGGCTTTGGCTGTGGAGGCGGCTGTTGGCTAGGCCTATAGAAAGAAAAAATTCAAAATCGTGCGTCATGAGTGTTCCTAAATCCCCAACATGAATAAAACAGCTCACACACCTGTCCGGTGGAGGAGGCCAGACGTCAAGATCCCTTGGCTGTGCCCACGGATCCCAAGTACTTGGGTCCCTAGTTGGCTCTTCGTATGAAGGCATTCGGAGTACAGGACCAGAAGTTCTCTCACTCGCTCCTTCTGACCGAAACATCTGCAGCGTATTAATCACTGCTTTTACGTGGTCAAACTCCACTGCCATTTGCTGCTGTACCTGGAGTACAAAGTAATGCCAAATTCAGTTTAAAACATAGGCAGACATTTATTTCATAAACCTCTAAATATAATTTTAAGTGGTTTAGATAAACGTTACCTCTTGCCATCGTGTTTTACGTGCAGGATCTCCGAGTTGGGCTAAAAGTCGATGAATTTGTTGTACAACTCCTTGGTAGTAGACGGTGGACATCTCGTAATTGCCCATGAGGGCCTGTTCCCTCGCCAGCTTTGCATTTTCGTATATTTCATTAATAACCACACTCATGATCAAACAAATTTACTTTAAACCGCACCCATCGTTGAATTAAAACGAAATTCGATAACATTTGCTTATTCCACCAAATTACATTTTTATTCTAATGACACTTTCTATTATAATTTGAATTTCCCGCCTACTCTCAATGACCTTCACGTTGCCCCTTAAAATATTCGCTTTTCGAATTTTGTGTCATCATCTCATCGTCATGGGTCATCATTCATCATAGGGCCATGGTCATCTTGTGCGTATTGTAAAACAGGGCAAACGACATTATTGAAAAGCATCAAGCTGCAAATTGAATCCGGCAGTAGCAGCTTCAATTACATTAGATCATGACTGGAGTTTAAAATTTATTTCTGTTTAAAATTCTTAGACTGATTAACAACTTTAAGTTTAAATGGGATTCAGCTTGGAGTTCTGGCCTTATTAGTAATTTCTGCAACACTGTTCTAATTATTGTAGATTTATAATAGGGGCTGGGAATATCTCTGGATAAGCAGGGATTTTTAGCCAGGAGGCCATTCCATTTGGCGTCCCCCCAAAACATGGATATGAAGATGGTAAACGGACTGACATCCTTCCGGACCATTATTCACCACTAGACCAGACCAAACGAAAAAATGCATTTAATTTTAATACTGCTGCACCTGTCGCCGAATTTAATTTAGATATCAGTGAAATTGTGAGACCCATACTGACCTAGTCGGTAGCCCTTGTCTAGGCCCAATTTCTCAGCCTGCTGCTTTGCCACGATCATCAGATGACCTAGAATCTATTAATAAGGTCAAGATGGACCACGAACTCGCAATTAATGGGTTTCCAATAAATAACATATCACATAAAGTATTTTATTACCTGAGTGTCCGATTCCTGTGCGGAGCTAAGCATGGCGATTCGTTTCTTGGGGATGACGAGGAAGTGGACTGGGGCCTGGGGCACCAAATCATGGAAAACCATCGAAAGGTCATCCTCATAGATTATAGTCGCTGGGATCTTTTTATCCACGATTTTGCTGAAGATGGTTTCTTCTTTATATTCGCCCCCAGAAGCCTCTTGAGCCTTCTCAACTTCTGAAGACATTCCCTAAATTCCACATTTTCGACTTTAGAATTCAACAGGCGACAAAACCGAAATTTAAAACGCTTTTAAAATAAATTAAGTGCAAATGTTACTTACAGCGACTTGTTGCCAAAGTATTCCTTGTGATAATCTGGTGATGGAGGCGTTGATGACTCCTGTCCGAGTTAAAGGTACTTGTATGAGTGACCTTGACCCTAGAAGAGCTCTTTGACACAAAGCAGGGAAATGTGACCTTAGAATCCACAACGCTGAGGATGGCGACATGGACAAAAAATATTATATTGTGGTACCGAGAGTGTCAACAATATGCGGCTATTGAATCTTGCCTGCACTTCTTCCCAAGTTTGGCTCAATGACACACACTGCCACTGGCATTTTTTGGCTTGTGAAGTCAGTTAAGATTGTAGTCATAATTATAATTATATTCAATGATATTCATGATTGAGATGCACGTGGAATTTAAAACTTGAAGTTTAAAACCTTGGGGCACAGCCATGCAGGGATTTAATTTAATAGGGGTTAATAATAATTCCGATGTGGGCCATCCAGAGAATAATAAAATAGTTGAAGGTACAAGGACTACCTTCTGTTTCGACTTCAAGTGACAATTTTAAAAATTTGCTTATATTTTCAATTATATTTAAATACCTTTAAGTTAATTATTTTAAGAACAATCGGTTTACTACTAAAATTCATCTCCAGAGGAATATTCATATTCATCCTAGTTTAGTAATTAATTTAGACTCTAGCTAATCCCTCGTGCCCGATGCCCGCTCTGCGCCTTCTAGGGGCAATTAGGCATTCACACTATTCACAGCGCCCTGTAACCCCTGTTACCCTTAGTAGGCAAAAAATGCTAAAGACGAAGCTAAAACATACTATTTTTCACGAGGTTTTAATATTAGCTAAAGGAGTTGAATTAAGCTGTTCCGTTTGAGACATGGTAGAACGTCTTTTGCCAAAATTGTTACACCTTAGACGAATTCGGATGATCATTGAGCCTTTTTAGAAGCTCATTAGCTAAATCACTTCGAATTAAGGGGTTGTTCGTAACACGGCCAGGGGTTTTAGGTCGTGTAACGACGTAACGTTCTATATTAGTGTTCATGGAGGCAGAAATGTTTTGCGTTACGATCGGATCAAGTTGCTTCACGTCATTTGGGAGCAGCCCCTAACCACAACACCGAGGAGACGATCCAAGAGTTGGGCTCGTGGGATTTGATACGGGTGTGGACTGTTTTTTTATTATCAACGATCAAGTTAATTATTTTATGCCCTCTTAGAATATAGAATTACGGAGGATCAAATCTTCAACATCGGTCTGACAAACTCTGCTAACTACACATAATGGATTAAGCGATGCTTGTGCTTCTGTGTGTAAGGAGCAGTTCGGGTGCTTGCTTTTCGTATACCCAACTTGAAAATATAATCAATTAGGCAGTACTTTTATTAGCAAATAACAGGCAATCACAGCAGAATCGAGCCACAATTTCATGATGTATTGAACAGAGGTTGAAGTAAGATTTTTTGTTTCAATTTTCACCGTTTTTGAAGTCAGAGGTCACAGGAGTATTAAATTGGACTGACGGACAATGTTTTCGTTAATTATGTATGCATTTTAGCAGTTTGATGTTACCGGATTATTTCAAGTACAACGGTAACTTTGGTTTTTGAAATAATTTTTGATATTCTTACCAAGTTGCATTCATTATCCTCAACACGAAATTTATTCATTAAAATTCTAAACAAGCATAATTATCAATATCAATACTAACGGGGCTATCACAAGGGGCAAGAAGAGTAAACTAGGGGCAGCCAACAAGGCAGGACTCCCAAAGACCAAAGGGGCGGCCAGCAAAGGGCCCAAAATAAAAGTTCTCGGATCGAGTATAGAATAGTCGAACGTTGCTGATAAGCCCTGTTGGTTATCATCAGATCTCTCTCCCTTGGATTGTCCATCCTCTGAGCTTGGCTTATTCCCAATCTTCAAGTCAGCCCTTGACCTCGGCTTATCATAATATTTCATTAGGGGTGAGCTGGCATAAGTCTTTGGAGGGATTCTCGTGTAGGATTCAGTGGCTCTCTTGGCTCCAATTTCTCGTTTTCCTAAGGGAATTAGTTTTTTTAATTTTATTCGAATATTGAAAAGATTTTTTTAAGATTTTAAGATTTTTGTTTCTGTAAATTTTCTAATGACATGAGGTCATGCGAGGGCGAATTAGTATCCTCAGGTTGATTTTTTTAAAGTAAAGGTTCTGTTCATAAATTGAGGAAGAGGGTTCGGGAGTTTTCCTTACAAAATGTTATAGAAGAAATTGGGGTCAGAGTTTTGCTACGTAACAAAAAATATGTGCATTACGATCGTATTATGTTAAGAAGGGGGAGGGGTTGGGGTCTGCAGTACGAACGAGGGGGTTTAAAATCCGTGATATTTGTGAAACTTGATTTATGAACAGCCCTAGTAAATTTCTGAAAAAGCAGAGAGGTAAACAAGAAACACGGTATTCCAATTAGCCCTTATTGGCAATAGGTAAGGAAGAGTGAACCGCTTCTTTGAGCATATACGCTAAGATGTTAAATGTTAATTATAAAAGTCAGTCTACTATGAAGGTAAGAAGAAGTGTATGATTATATGTTCATGTTATACCTCCCCTCCGTGTTTCCATTCAACATTCGAAGAAACTCCAAAATTTTCAAATGAGATTATAATCAATATCAGAGGTCAGATACTGTTCACTCTGGTTAAATATATACCTTGTGAAGATTCCACGGTCAATGAGTTCCCACCACATTCATAAACCTGAGGATTGAAAAGTTCATTACATTTCGTGTCATAAGATCTTGAAATATTTGGAAATTTTATTTTTCAGATAACTTTGAGTTTAGAAATACAAAAAACTCAGAAATTATTTTAATTTAGGATTGGATTTTATGAATTATTTTTTTAAACAGTCTTCCGAGTTTGTTTATTTGCCAAATTCCCCTCATAGGAACTTGAAAATAGAGAAACTCTCTCATACGGAAGTTAATAGAATATTGGAAACTAGGAAGACATAAAATCTTTAGTATTAAATCCCACCGGGTTGAACTTAAATAATTTTTCTGGTTAAAATTGATTTGAGAACAGAAGGGCATTGAATATAACGATTTGATAAACTGGGCTCTCTTGAAACTTAACAATAGTTTGACTTACTCGTAGTATAAATTATTGAATTACAGATAGTTTTTGACTTACCCAACTAGACATGAAAATCGGAATTAATAAGCTCCACCAAGAACAACATAGTACCTCCATAATTTCCCTCTTGACTATATTCAAAACTTTAACTTTTAAAATCTACCCCTAAATAATATTACTCATCAACTATTTTTACAATAAAAAATAGCAGACCTTTAGGATTTGAACTGAATTCAAAATGAACAAGTTGATAGCTAATAGCTAGTTGACAGCTATAAATCTAACTGATCCAACCAACTTCAAGACCATATTTAAACAAAGTTTTATATTAGTAAGTTAGCCAAGGGACCGACTAGACAAGACTGAAAAAAAAAAATCATCACCTCGAGCCGACTTTTGTTTTGGGAGTTAGGAGTGAGTAGGATAATGATTAATGAGGATTCAGTTTGGAGGAGCTGAAATGGAAACTGGTTTAAAGTGTGAAAAGTCCAAGATGGGATTAAATACCTCGTATCATCATTTCCTTACCGCTATATTCCTTGTAAAATTATCATTAATTAAATTAATTGCAATTAGCTTGGGGAAACTGTGTGTTTTGGGTAAGGATGAGGTTATTTATAGAGGTGCATCCTCGTTTAATTGTAATTAGTAGCGCATCTCATCCCAGATTTCCTGTAATTAGCTAGTAAATCTACAAGCATCTCAAATATCGTTTATAATTAGAGATCCAACTTACAAGGAATAAATATGCTTTTAATTAGTAACTAGAAATAAACTGCACAGCTTAACCCAAATTATATTAGCATCAGTTCTAGCTGATATAATAACTTATCAGGGATTAAGTTTAAGGACCATTCGTAAATAGCAGTTATATCAAGTTGGACTTTTTATACAAGTTTTAATTACATTTTTTAATGTTTTGCTATACAAAACTATTTGATTGATCTTAAAAAATATTAAACTGCAAGTTGCATGGGCGGAGCTGCTTGTCTAATACAGAGAGTGAACAGATTTTTGACGAAACGTAGGTTATGAATGGCCCATTGGTTTTATCCAATTAATAGATACATTCTTTTAAAAGCTTAATAAATTAATATAGATTTAAAAGATTAATAATGATGCTAGGTTGGAGGAGAATGGTGTAATTTAATAATTGGCCATTGCAAGCTCAGCATAGATCCGATTGTAATTAAAAGTCTAGCCGCTTTTAATATTCATTTACATTGGACGCAATTACATGAGAATGTATTTTTGATTACAGTTCGAAAGAGCTGTGTAAAATAATTAAAGTTGCTGATTATCCTTGCTGCCAAAATTATTAATTAAATATTTAGTGCAATGCTATTTCTATGATCAAAATAATGCAATAACGGTCCAATATAAAATACACTTGTTAATTGCACCTTACACTCCCTTGCGTTTAATTAGCTTCTAGAAATGTCGTTTTGAGATGATTTTTGGAAAACAAGTTTATCGTTTTATGTTAACTTGCTGTATTTCAAGATTGAGGTTCAAAATAAAACTCTAAGTTTCGCCTCTCGTATTACACATGGATAGAAAAATTTGGCACATATTATGTGTGTGGTCTAATGTATGTCTATTAACTATGTAAATGTCTGTTAACTTTAAAAAATAAATTACCTAACGCCTCTGCCCGGGTAATGAATTTGACCGAGTCTTAATGAATTAGCTATACCGATATTTTATATTTTAGTGTGAAAACACGGGTATAATACATTTTGGTATTGTTTTGGAATTTTCATACAAATTTAAGATTTAGATGCCGGCAAATATTCACCCACACTGAATTTGACAAAAACCATAAATTAATCTAGTTTACTTTTTTTTAAATACATAACAACGGTTTTCAATGCCCTTGTTCTCTCAAAATATGCTCAGGGCATGCCTTCCATGACCAAACTGGTAATTCTTGCTTTTAAGATAAATGTCTTAAATACTGTATAAAATTAGGCCATTTATGCATATTATTCTATCGTCCTTGCCAACATAAAGTCCTGAGGGCAGCCGAAATTTTTGCTGAGCATATAGCATGTTTCAGGGAATGCCCTGGGCATCAGGGTATGAGATAACCCTGTACCTAACCATACCTTTAGAGTGTATGTCATAGACTGATGATCTTCTTTCTATCTAAAAAAATACAAACACAAGTAAAAAAAAAAAACGTGCTCAGTCAAGCTTATTATATTTGGACCCTAATGACCAGTTTGAATTGTTCAAAGCTGATACATTAGTCCTTCTAACAACTAATACTATAAGCCTAGACAATCAACAATGAAGGATCTCCAAAAGCCTCATAAAACCTCATATCACTCTTCCCTTCCTGAAGTATGCAAAATTATTGATATAAGCTGTGGAATGAAAAGTGAGGAGATTATGGTGTAATTTAGTCAGCTATTATCCCTCCACGTAACTAGACAGAATCATCTCAGATATCTCCTTGCCCACAACCAGATAGGGTCAAGGGGATATTACTTTCAGTCTCGTTTCGTGTGATATATCCACTCTTTTTCCATCTATTAAGACACTGAAACATAATTAAATTACAGGGAGTGTAGATCAATACAAAATCTTAGTAATTACACACAATACAAATTATTATATCGTTCAGAGGATTTCTTTCAAAAATGTCAGCTTTGAGTTTTAGTCACGAACATGGAGACTGGGCATGCAACTCATGTAACTGATCTGATGGACAGGTCATAATAATAATCGTAATAATTATAGTTAATCAAGTATCATGAAATCGGCCAAAGCTTATGTCATTTCTGAGGCTCATCAATATTTAAATTATATTTATTTTTCCTACTTGACCCTGTTTCAGGGGTTTCGTTAGTGACCTATGAACTACAAAAAAAATGTACAGTAGGCCACTTTGCCCCTCAGACGTATTTCAAAATGGAGGTAACTCCTTTTATCGTTCTGGTTGTACACCGTTCAAACTATTAATAGTGTAACAAGTTAATTGATTGCATTAGATTAGGTTAGATGAATAGTCTTTGAAATTATGAAGGTAAAACCATTTCGGAGAAAAGCCTACAAACTTGCTTATCATTGACAAGTGGCCTATCTGCCGAATCTGTAAGTGAGGGATGCGTCCAAATTTCAAAGATTTAAATAGGCTCTAGGATCTGTGTTTGAGGGGAGGTTGTTGGAGGTCAGAGCTGTGATCAATGTAAGCAGAGCTCCATGACCTGGTCCATTTGCACCTGTCCATTAAATTAATTGAATTCCATGTCACATGGTTAGACAACTATGTTGAAGATAATTGAAAAGATCTCTTCTAAAAAATTTGTTACACAATTATGAGCTAGGAACTTGGTGATAATTTTTCATACTAATTGCTTACCATATCAATACAAATGCAGTCATCACTTAAGTTGCAGTGATTTCGTACACCATCACTGTCAACTGCTATTGAATATCCTGCCATTTCAATGCAATTCCTTCGTAAAATTGTAAAGCTAATTTGCATATGAAAATCACAGGCTATCAATTGGGGAGTTGGTTACAATATGTTACATATGTAGGCAACTACCCCCAGTAGCTGTGACCACTAACAGATTTTGACCTTATCACTGACTAACAGCATATTTCTAGAGTAGTGACCGCAAACCAGGATATGTTTGAACTGCTGGCTTAAAGAGGACGGGTTTTTATTTCCCTGTGACCACGGGTGGTCGGTTTATTTTACTCCGACCACCGATAGCCGATTTTATGTTCCTGTGACCACCGTTAGTTTGCCCAGCTATGGTGGTGACTATTTATTTCTCAAGCATGGAAAGGGAGAATTGTATTCAGAAATGCGTCGTTGTGATGACATTAGAAATTCATGTATTAATTATGTGTATTCTTTCCTTGAGCTTTGGATGTATCAAAATAATGTGAATATGTCATTGACACATAAGAGGCAGAGGTGACATAAATGATCCTTATAAGTTATGATGAACTCGTCCTAGCCGGTGACAGTTCTTAGGTAATTTCCACTTGTCAATGTCCAAATATTTTCTTGAAGTCCCTCGTGGCTAATTATAAAATGTCACATTTATGAGTATTTAGTTCTTAACCCTTCACACGTCACTCATCCCGATGAGGGCTACGTATTGTGTGCAAAATTTAATACAAGATATCGTTGAAGTTTATCAACAATGCGGTTCGTTCGTCAATCTTTGTAGTATCACCATACTTGAAGCTACAATTCGGAACAAAAAAACAGTAACCAATTCAGTAAATTTTTGCATGTCATCCAAAAACAATGGGAAATCTTATTTGTTTAGGTCCTAATCGATCGTATTGAAATTGTCACCTTAGAATAAATCCAATCTCAAATTAAATCGAACATAATCTGGCCAGTTCTTAATTCTAAAAGGCTCAGTATTATTTTATCTCAAGGAGAATGAGTTAGACAATATTTATGCAATCGGCAATACCGAAAAAATCAATAAAAATTTCATGATGACCTATTGATATTCGAGATGGCAAATAAGCCAATAAAATTGCAATTATAACTTTTTTTAAACGCTTCATATCACAATAAATCCTCAAGGTATTCATCGATGATGACTTGATCAGCAATAAAGACATAAAAATCATCAAATTTACATACGTTACATCAATAAAAAATATCCTGACCACAAAAGGGCAGATTAAGCTCATATCAATATCCTCAAGCTAAGTTACAACCTTAAAAGATAATAATATAACCTAAGGATATATATCCTAAGGACATTAGTATTGATTCCAGATTTCTCATGCGGGAATCCTCCTTTTGGACACGACAAGCATGACTTGATGATTTTATACATTTAAAAAAAAAAATTATTTATAAATAAAAAGAGATGAGCTCCGTGAATGATCTAAATCATTCCTCGTGAGCTTATTTTGAGAAATCAACAAGTGAATTACAAATGGATCGCAATCATAAATATAACCCTGACGTATTGATCTAAATGATCCATCAACCTGTTGTTCGACCTCTACACTCAATTACATTCAATGCGATTATAATTATCGTAATCAAAGGGGGCACTCTTCTCTCTCATCCTTCCAATTACAGGATGAAGAAGATCCCTGTAGTCAACAACTTGTCTGAAATTAAAATAGGGCAGTTTGATTTGCCTTTGCTTTCATAAAAAATTAATTGTCAAGACTCTCATGGTTCATTAAGGTTGAAATATTATAAATGCTAATAGTTTTAGCATCAATTTTAAATAGGACTTTTTGGGAATAATTATTAATTAAATAAGGTGCTGTATAAAAACAAGATGTTAGGGAGGTTGAGGGACAGGGATTTTTGGCTTCTGATTGTGACTGTAGTAAACCAGAAATCACTGTATCGCAAAGTCCCTATTAATCTATTGGAGCTTGGCATTATTTTCTCGAAAACTTAAAAATTGCACATATAAATGCTTTTGAAATACGTGGGTTTTTTTTGGTTTGCGCAATGGCCATGAATGTATCCTGTTGTAGGTTTAATATTGTTATACTTTGTTTTTATATTATAAGATTACTGTAGTGAACCAAGTTTACGTTTGGACTGTTACTAATTGTCAGAGCCTTGGAGATTCATAAAAATGATAAACGAGCAAGGTCTTTAAAAATTTAATCGTTTTTGATGAGTAAAATAACTAGGAAACAGATTCGATTGCCTGATCCGGATTTTCGCAAACGGCCTTGTAAACCACCACCAAGTTTTCTACGTCCCCAAAATCCCAAGCTATAATATCAAGTCAAGTCTGCTGAGCAACTTTTCCATATTTGCAGATAATTTTTCCAAATTCGTTATGCAATCCTTGATTGAAGAGAATGAACTAAATGCTAAATTATTTTATGCTCGTGAAATGAAATAATCCCTTCGGCCTTTCCTTATGCGTTTCCCTCACTCTACATATCTTTAAAGATTACTACTAGGGAGGTTGAGATACAGTGCTTTTTGGCTTGACTGTTGAAATGCTCTTAACATTGGTCTATTGACAGTAGAGTCAAATATCCGATTCCAAAAATCACCGTATCACAACCTCCCTATTATTATGCATACATTACTCTAAAAAGCATGTCATAGACCTCATGGGCATGATTGCACAGGGTAACTCATGATAATAAGCTGTAGACATGACTGCTGAAAACTTGTCAAGAATTATGAAGACACACACGAGTCGAAAGAAGAGCCCTTAAATACACACTGTCAGCCTTAACTGGTCAATCGAAAAACAGGCTTGTACTAAATTCAAGGAATCACATGCTTCTTTCTGAATCAAAAGAGAAGGAGGTTATATATATTTTTTTTAAGTATAAAGCTTTAGAAAGAAAAATTATTATCCCAATCTATAAAAGACTTAAACGTTTTTTTTTTTAGATCTTTGGGTTATTTATTACCAAATAGAGAGGAGCTGAGGAAGATGTCATAAAAATGTAAAAAGAAGGTAAAAGCGCTTATTAATAAAGGCTTATTAAATCAAGATGTATATTGTTTGGGCTGTTGTGACGAGAAAAAAAACAGATTCTAATTGATATGCTTTCCTTGAAGATGGACTACAGATGACCTCCAAAGGGCTTTGAGTGATTATCCTTTTAAGGTAAGAAAGAGAATTGATATTGCCTGCATAATTCTAAGGGAATATTTGTGAGGAGTTAAGGTGGAAGAAAATGTTGACTTTCCGCTTATAATTTATAATTGAAGTAAAGACAGAGGATTGTAAAATGTTTGATTATGCTAATGTCAATTTATGCATGACTTATGGCAAGGTAATGTCAGGTTAAAGGTGGATTTTCTTTTTAAGTATAAAAAAAGCCGCCTTGAGATTGTCCCAGGTTATGATAAGATATTCTAGGAAGAGGTCATAGATGACAAGTTTTTAACGTAATTTAAGGTTGGAATTTTTAATATTCTTTAGTAAATGTGGTATAATTATTATTAAATTTTGAAACTTAATTGATTTGTAATTATTGGAAAGGTTTGAATTTGGATTGGAAATTAATAAAGCAATTTGACCTTTGAAATGAATTTTGGTTTATGACTTTGTTAGATAGTGTCTGAATATTACCAGTCACCAGTTTGCCTTAGTAGGAGTTGGAGATTGATTTAATCAAAATGTACATAAGCTATGTTGTAAAAATAATGGACACTGTAAAATCTACGCTTTATTACTTACTTGTTAGTTTAGTAGGCACGCTTTTAGTTTCTCTCTATATTATTAATAGGGAATAAATTATAAATTAATCATTGCTGGTAAATAGTGCAGAATGTTCACTCGGAGGATTTAAGATTCTTTTTTTATGCTAATTCCTAAAACTACCAAAATAAGTGTGGGGTACCAGAGATGATTATTTTAAAAACTCTAACCTTTGGGTAGGAATTGATTTTTAATCTTATTTTTCTTTGCTATGGTCAATTGTGTGGGATTTTTCATTTAAAGTAAAAGAACCTGTACCTTAAGTTTTTCTCAGTAATGTCAATCTTAAAAATGTGATTCAATTTTTGAATTCAAATCTCACTATTCTTGTATAGGGTGTACAACAAATAACTTTACACATGTGAACAAGGTTAAAATTTGTCAAATGAACAATAAGTCCTTACTCTTTTCGAATTCACCGTTTCTATTTGACAAGACCCTCTGCACTATATTCGCAGTCTCGATGTGACCTGTGGCCTGTGACATGTATCTCGGCTAATCCCGGTGGTCGGACAGACAACGACAGTCCGAAAACAAGCCAAAATGGACGGGTTAAAAAAAATTATTTGTTCACCAAAGGATAAATTTAAGTTTATTACTTGTCGTGATAGCATTTGAAATTGAGAATTAATAATGAGCCTACAATGTTTAAAAAGTTGATATATTTATATAATATTTAATTAGCTAGGTAGTTGAATTTAAATTTGAATGGTAAATACCAATTCATTTTGTAATCACGCATAGTATCAATTACATAATAACGGGGTCCGATACGCTTAAGAAATAAAAAAGGAGTGGATTCTAATTAATGTTATGAGATACCAACAAGAGTACGCGTGGGTACGTCAATATCCAATGAATTTTTAGTGAATTTTATGCGAATGAAATATCAAATCTTGCAACTGCAGGAATTTAGGATGCAAAATTTTACAAATAGTATGAAAAAAAATATAGTTACTACACAATTATAATTGCAATTATATAAAAAAAATAAAAAAATAAATAAACTCTTGGCATTTGATAAGATGGGTGTCGTCGACGCAGATAGCAGTCCCAATACTATTTCTTAAAAACCGAATTATAATGTGTTTCCATGTCAACTGTTTGTGTATGTAATGTATGTATTTATGGAGGTCATGCACCCTCAGAGGAAATCAGGTGATTTTCTCCTCAGTCTCATTCTAACTCTCAAGCGAGGTAGTCAAGTTTTGCCTCTTTCCTGTCCTACTATTATTTTCTCTGTGAGATAAATTACTTGTTTTAAGTTACTAACAAGCCCTTTATTTCTCACTCCACCCTATTCTAACTAACATAAGGGATAAGCCCTCAATTACAATGGGAAAAGGATTTCATTCGTGACTCACCCCTCAATCCCTTGGCACATGCCGTAAACTGGCTTCTTGTTTATGAATTACTAATGACACTATTAGTGTCTCAGCTCGAATCTCAAGGGAGTCAGATGGAGACGAAGCCCAATCATTTTGGAAGTCAAAACAGACTAATAGTAATTAAATAATTAATAATCATAAATATTAGAAACTTGGGAATGGGAGGAATTAGCTGAGTAAAAAGATTTTGTAAAGATTACCAAAGCGGATGACGAGATTTTATAATCAGTTTTAGTTATTTAAGATTTTTTAGAAATCTGGAATTATTTAAATTTAAATGTTTTTAAAGATTATAGAAATTGTTTTCTGAATTATTGTCTGAGAAAGTTTCCGAGTAATTTTAAATAATCTGGACCAGTTAAAAAAAATTAACACCCTTTCCATTAATTATGATCAAGTCTGATTAACTTTTGACTCTTGAGCTTTTAAATCCCTTCCTAAATTTTCATCGCTTCATTAAAAAGCGCAATTTATTAACGTCTGAAAGTATTGGCTTCAAATAAAGTGTTCTTACGGCAGGGAACTATTATTTTCTAAAACCATAAAATTTCAAGTGATTTAATTATATTTCTTAACAATAATAACAGAAATAAGTTTTAAGAAATCCCATATAATAAACTTCCTATGTATTTCCACATCTACTATCTGTGATTTAATTTCAAAATGATGACCTTTCCTTGATGACCTACGAACTTTTGTACTCGTAGCTCTATTAACTACACGACATGAAGTTAAAGAAACTTCTTGCTTCCTTCATAATAGCAACAATAGAAATATGACAAAAAACAGCATTTAACTAATTATCAAATCTTAATTAATTGCCCATCACCTAACAAGTGTTTAACAAGATGCATCCACCTGGGATCTGCTATGTTGCAAGCATGAGGAAGATATTTTTGACTCAAGTTATATGTTATGGCATTGTGTTTTGATTGGCAATCAATTCAAGAATATATGAACCTACCTTCAAGCACATCTAATCAGATACACACAAAAGAGTCAACACGGCTTCAAAGTTAAGTAACCACGTGATAATTGCATTTTAAGCCTCAACTGAGAACATCAATGAGTAATGATGTTGATGGTGTTGTGATATCTTTTTTTTAAAGTCATTTCACTAACATATACATTGGCTTCTTGTTTTTAAACTATTAAGTCTTATAAGATCTTGCTACTTGATGAATTCAATCAAAAAACAATTTCTTTGTGCTAATCTCTCGTTTACGTTAGGCTGGATTACTACACGCAAATCATTCTTTGCTAATTCATATCCACAAATATTCAGTTTTGTTTAAAAAGTAATTTATACATTTTTTCTCACACCTTAAAGAAGTAAGCAGGGATAAAAAAAAATTAAAAATCTTAGACCGCAATTATTAAAGTTAACTTTACAATCTACTCTATAATTCGATAAAAATGTTTGTAAGTCGGTCTGTCTGTTTATTTTACTACTCCTCCATAACTACTGGACAGAATTTTAAGCTGCATAGCTCATTCGTTTTACAACACAAAGTAGCGAGTCATATAACTAAGATTGTGTCGAAAAAAATCGACCCTTGATCTTCAAAAGGTCCATATGAACAGTGGCCCATTTCCGGACCTCCAGCACCTACTAAAAAATAAAATCTCAAAATTTATGCAACTGTTTGTAGGCAACAACAATGACACCAACAATAGAGACAACTAACAACCTACTCATCCAACTTGAATTAAGTATCTCTCTATGACAATCATAATTATGCTTAACTACAAGTTTTAAAATGTTATCGTGCCCATATGTCATGCCCCATTGTTTCCCTTCATCTCCGTCTCTAAGAAGATGAAAGAGGATGACTCGGGATGATGAAAAAGAAGAATTTCTAAGTACTGATCATCCTTAGCCTTTTCCATGCCTCCCCCCTCTCTCTTTTAAGTCCAAGGAACTTGGGACTCAACGAGCCAAGCAGAGGTGACTAATTACCAAATTATGAGGACTCGAGACTCACCAGTCACCAAAAATCTCCACCGTACTCTACACACACAGAGAGAGAGAGTTAAGACTTTAAGATTTTGTTTACCAACATTTATTATTATCCAAAAAAGTTGATACAATGGCAATTCACACTCATATTTGGTTATTTAGCATAGAGATGGGTAAAAGATTTGGTAGGTGAGGGTAGAAAGGGAAAGGACGTCTTGAGAGACGTACGAACACATGATTGAGAGATGATGTTGTTAGCTGATGGTTGCGTAGAGATTCATGAATGAGTTATTGCACACGATATGACACTCTTCACTTAAGAGCTCGGATTATTCCAAACACCCAAGAGATCCTCTCAACAATCCACACTAATAAATAATAATAAATAATAATAAATAATACCTCAATCTACTCAAGCCATTAACAATTTTGGAATCACCAAGAGTCGAGATGAGATTCATCAGCTTTAGTTATTTAAAATTTTCCTTTTGGGCTGCTCATAAATTCTGACTGAGGCTGTAAACACAGCACTTTGTACCTGTAAGAATATTTTATATCTTTCCACTTGACACTGATTTCCCCTCATTTTAAATAAAATGCTACTTGTGATTATATCCAGCTATTCTTTTCATAAAGGGGCGATTGGGCTAATGTAGCTGATGTTGTGCCCCACAGGGATTTAATTTTACAGGGTGCTTTAATTATAGTAGCTGAAGGGAAGAGTGAAGACTGGAGTTAATTTACGAATAGCCCCCAGTCACTAGTGTGGATTGATATAGAATCAAGATGTGATTCCGTAATTTTAATGGGGACTTCGTGTACGGCAGGTAGGGGAGCTTTGAAAGAGTTGATGATATTCAGAGTTATCATGAATGACCCGATAGGCCGACACTCATCTCTCGATCTGTGCCTCTGACTTTTGGTGATAGGTCAGAGAATTATTATCGTTAGTGTATGATTATAATATTTTTTATGCCTGTTATATCCTCTGGCATCTTGAACAAGGGATTGTGTGTTATCCCAAAATGCACTTCATGTAATTTTATTTATTACGAGTATTATGCAATCCCTCGTATCATCATTTCCTTATTGAATTGTGTGAATAGGAGTGATTTGGAGGCATGACCTGATGCATTAGATATACATCAATTCCGAACCACCCATTGTCAACCTAGCATTGTCACCTTACTGTTCAACAATAGCTGTGTTTAGCCTGGCCAACATTGGCATTGTGTGTCTGATGATGATGTATCTTCTAGGGCTGGGTTATCATCCCTAACATCTTAACCATCTAATTACATGTGAACGTCCGCTTGAATAAATATAACTTAACAGCCCTATTCAGCCTCAATTAAGAAGATGGGAGCAGAGTTGAATTCATTGGAGAAGATTCCAATTCCAATTTGTAATATGCCATGTTTTTATAGCATGAAAAACATGGTCAATAGATTCCAATCAAGAATCCCATCAGGGTGGCCCAACAAGAACAACTTGGTGAGACAAGGAAAGCGTGTGCATCACTTTTACTACTCATATTGATTACAACTTAATAACCCGTGGCAATTACTCAAAGGATTCCTAAAATATTGACCATCTCTAGAACATGCGATCCCTCGTGCTTTAATTACAGGGCAAAATTTAAATTTAAAATACCAAGGACGACCCACAAGGGTCACCCAAAAGGATCACCCCGCTTGGAGACAAGGATCGATCTCTATAGCTCAAATGATAACACTTAACTTATCTGAAAATGTTGATGGGATGAAGATTCCCGTCGTCCCTCTGACTCTTCGCAGACTTATCCCTGTTAGCCATAATTAATTAGTCAGACTTGGAGTAGCACACCTTCACCTAATTTCTCTAGCTTTGCTTGCATAAGGTAGCCTGTGGAGTATGGGCCTTACAGTGACGAAGGGGGCTGTAAGAGTTTTGCTTATGCAAATGGAGGAGAAGATGGGAAACTGGTGGTGGTAGTTGGTGGGATATTATTATAAGCCAAGATGACTAATGAGTTAGAGGCAGACGGCTTTGTTGTAAGATGATAAGTGAATGTGAATAAGAAGGTGAAGAAGATGATCCGTTGGGGTCTGAGGTGGGGCTTGTGGCCATTCCTACAGGAAGATGCTCATGTTGTGTAGTGGTGAGCGAGAGGCTTGAGGAGTTTGGGACACCTTGATGACCTGGGCTAAATTTATTAATTACAGTCAATCCTAGGAGATCGTCCCAGGGACTTGCACGCACATCTGGGGGAAATATTTAGATTTTATTATATCTAGTGGTGGTGGCCCTTCAAGTGCATTCAGTCTACTTTGATAAGTGCATTGTGCAGATTGTGCCATCCTCTTTAAGTGGCTCTGCATTTTTGGAGCCAGGTTGGCAGAGATTCCAGTTTATAGTCAGTTTATTCCAGTGGGGAGATTTTTTTTGTTTACTTTGTGTCTTTTGAGATTGAGTTGGTCTCTATTGGAATTACCGATTAAGGTAAATTGATTTTTGTGTGTGATTTTTGATGGGATTTTAATTTTAGATATGACATCAACAATATGGCATTTATAAATTAGCTAGTTTAGACGAGGAGTGGAATAAAAAAAGAAGCTGTTTGGCTATGGCTTACATAAAAGAGAGGTTATGAAATCGAAAGTATTTTTGTATTTTGCATCTCGAAAAGTAATTAAAATGTTTGGTATGATATCAAACTCAGTATATTTTTTTTTGGGTAGTTATTAAAAGTTATAAAAAGGTAGGTAAAGAGTTTGTGGTATATGAAATGAAAAACTTTTCGAAAAAAACTAGATCAATAGCTAAGAGAGAAACACAATTCACTTGCTTCCCAAGGTCACTCCAGAAGCAAGTTATAACTTTTGATTCCAATTAGATTTTATAAATTACAAAATACTTCCACACACATAATTTCCATGTTGCCAAATTTGGCAATGCTCTATTTATTTCCTTTAGTACAAAGTTAGAAAAACATTTTACATCCAGACCAAAGAATCTATTCCGGAAAATTCTGGACAACTAAAGTCCAGGACCTAAAAAAATCTTTATGAATTCCAAGATATAGTCCTTCTCGGCGAATAAATATCTTTGAGCCAACCCGGTCACGTTGACTATTTCTTCCAGCTAATAAAAACTAGCCCCATTAACATCAATCCGCACATTTTATCTAACGCCAGAAGCTAATGTGGATAATGCGATGAAAAATATCAAATCGTTAAATGAGCATATCTGGAATTGAACGAAAATGACATTTCCAGCCCATATTAATTACTTAATTAATTACCAGTAATTAATAATAATATTAGCTCAATTAACTCTGAAAAAAGAGTAGGAAATGGGTGGAAAAATTTCCAGTTAAACATGGAGAATGTGGAATGAGGAAATAGCTCCAAAATGTCCACCTCATCTCATTACTGATCGCATGTCCTTATTGAAAATTTATTTTTTTACACAAGTAAACAAGAAATAGATTGAAATGATAATAATAATATACTATCTAGATATTTGTAATAAAAAGTGATAAAATCTCGTCAGAAACGAGTAGGATCCTCATCACCATATCATGGCAATGAAGATGAGTGGCAATCTGTATGCAAATTTATTGAGAATAAAAAAAATTATACAATCAACCAAAAAGAAGTTGTTGTACTATTTTTTTTTCCCAATTTAATGTTACCCCAAAAATGCTGCAATGTTAACAATGCAACTGAAGACACTTAAGATACTAGGTGACCATTCACTTTATCAGAGATGGGTCATTGGTGTGGTGCATGGGATTGTTAGCATTTCTTGTGAACATTAGATTAACTTGGAGGATCTGTGTGCAATCTTTTTCAATACAGCTTCTCAAAACAGTCAATTATCACTTAAGAGAGAGAGAGATGCGTTGGGTTTACATTTGAATGAGATTGATAGCCAGTGTGGGGAATAGTTAACAGCTTTTACCTATTTGCTAATTGCTAAAAGGTGCACACGGACAGGGGACAAAGTGTGCAATGATTATAAGCATTAGGTAGGCTAGGAATTGCGGAGGGCGAGTTGATTGTGTTTTTTGTAATCCTTGCTAAATAGTTTTATTTATGAGTTTTATGAAATACTTATGTGGTTATTATAATATTATGGATTTTTAGTTTCGTAAATGTGTAAAGTTTCAAATTATCAAGAGTAGAATACAGAGAAATCCAAAAATTTCAGAAAATGGATTGGAAATTTTGGTTCAAAATGAAAAAGATTTTTTTTACAAATGTAATTCTCGTTGACACAAAATGAAGAGATTTTTGTTTTTCGTCATCTTGATTGCTTATTGTTATTGGAAAGTAAGGTAGGGCACGAGAATTACTTCGTGTTGGCTCTTTGAGATGTAAATTTATTTTATTTTAGTACTAAAACATTAAACATGTTTCTTATCATCATTTTACTTGTTTCTGTGCTCATAAAAGATTTAATTGTTAACGAATTTTAATAGAATTGTGAGAAACTTATTATTTTCAATGTAGAAAATTCTTCTTGGTAATTAACGTCAAAGGATGTGAATTCCTTTACTTTTATCCTCAAGATCAAATGAAAGGCTTGAAATGTTGCAATGAGTATTTGATTTTCCCTAAACTTTATTCAACCCTTAAGTAAGAAGTATAAATATAAATGTAGTGTAATAAAGTAAAATAAGGTTTGGATAATATTTTCCTACTGCCAAAACTATACATAATGAAGAGTTAGTGATGAAAATATTTCATTCCATTTGTCACCCCTGTCATATCCATCAAGACAACTAGGTGGATGATAAATCACCCCTTGGAATTCCAATGAACGTCATTCAGGATCTACGTCCATCGGCCAATTCAAATCTAACAAGCAAATAAAGACTTGTGACATCCTGAAACAGTTAGCCCGTGGCATATCATTCATTTTGTGACCATGACTATGACATCAACACAATTTACGAAACTCTTGTCGAGATTGAAGTAGTCTTGAAACTATAGGAATGACCTATCAATCTTCATAAGTCATTTAGCATATATAGCAATCCCGTTTAAAAAAATTACCTCCAACCCATCTCCACTTCTAACATAATGTACTTTCTAAACCGATTTTTAATTAAATTAAAACCATCAATCTTACCAATCAAGGATTCAAGTTAACCTATAAAAACCTGTATTCAGTCCTGAATTTTAATGTTCCAGGAACTTTGAGGCTACATGTCTCCAAGCCTTGGAAAATAATGAGGGCATCTCTACTGCTGCCTTTTCTTGGAATATTCTTGGTAAGGGTGTGCTAGATAAGTTCACATCTCAATCTTTCAAAACTCATCATCCAAGGTACAAAATGTGTGCAAAAGTGGAATAATGAATTTCTCCTAGGCTTGCTCTATTCTTGGAGTTAAATCTGCTGAAGACTATGACTACGAGAACTTGAACCCTTTTCGAGAAATCGAGAGGATCGGTCGACAAACGGGTGGAGAAGCTCCGGAAGATCATCACCACCACCACCATCCCACAATACAACTCTTGAATGGCGAATGCTCCAAAGCCGGTTTGACTGTAACTGTCGAATTCGACTCTCCATTCGACGGTATCATTTACAGTAAAGGCCACTTCTCAAACCCCAAATGCCGGTAGACAACTCTTCTTTACCTTTTATCCGATAACCTCCGACCTCTATACTTTGAAAAAATCAATTATGAAAGATGAATGATGTGAACTAAATGTGACCTTTGTATTCAGATATGTACCTGCTCGGACAGGTTCCAATAAATACACCTTTGTTATCCCGACTGGTACTTGTGGATCAGAAACGGACGACTTCTCCAGGGGGATTAGCAATGTCCTTATATTCCAGATGGATGAAGCTGTCCAGGTGAGTCAAGGGATTTTAATCCAAACTTAGCTTTGAGATTTTCATTCTTTGATTTTTCTATTTTTTAAAACTAGGAAATTTGGGACGTGGCGAAAAAAATCGCGTGCAAGTTCTCTGGCGAAGGAGGTTATTCCAGGAAGCAAGGGAAAATGGTAGTTTTCAAGCCCCTTTCCGTAGGAATGCTAGATGTCCAACATCAACCAATCAAGAGTGACTCCAAAGACGCGCTGGACTGTTGGATGGACATTCAGAAGGGAACTTATCCTAATGTAAGGCTTTTAGATTTTTTGACCTACGAATCCTTTAAAATTTGATTGTCACTAATATAAATATTTCCAATCAACTCCAGACTGAACCCATCGGAGGGCAAATCGAAATCGGAGAAGAGCTCAGCATCATCATTTATCTCAAAGACGAAGAGAGGCAGTACGACGTTAGTGTGAAAGATTGTTGGGCATTTGACACGGACCAATTCGATGACCCCAAAGCATCAAAGGTCCAACTTACGGGATATGACGGATGTCCAAGGTGGGTCATTTGCGAATAATCCTAGATGAGTTCGTAAACAGCTTAACATATTAACTCTGAACTGATAATAGGAAAACTAAGTTGATTGGACGATGGATGAAAACTTTTGAGACTGGAGATACCGGAGCCACCACCATTGCATTCACAAACATGACAGCCTTCAAGTTCCCCGACTCGGACAACGTCCATTTAACCTGCAATATTGAGGTTAGCTTTGAAATTATTAAACACAACTTAAGTGCATTTGTATCCTTTTAAAAATTATATTCCACTTCAACCTCCAGCTTTGTAAAGATGTGTGCGAAGACACTTGCGGTTCCACAGCTCCAAGTCTGCCTCGACCACTACCGACAGGCCGTGTTATCCAAACAACAATCCGAACCGTCCAAACGTCCAGACGCCCTGCCAACACTCCGAGACAGCCTCAGCAGCAGACACCCGGGTGTTACCCTGGAAGTCAAGATCCAGGATGTAGAAGACAAAGCCCGATCACAACTCAGAGTTCCCGACCAAGTTATCCACAAGTGCAAGAGGACTTGACGACTGCTGCGGTTCGATGTCTTCCAAACTCCTCGGACCCTCGATGTATTAAACCAACTCCGCAGAGCGAGATCAACACTACCAGACGACCCATTTGCTACAAAGGTTTTAATACTATAGATTAATTACAATAGTAAATTATCCAAATCTTTGGGGCTGCCAATTTTCATGAAACCAAATACATGGGAATGAGCATTGACCACACATAGTTTCTTTGTTAGCCGTATTTGACCCTGAAGTCAGAAAAGTTTGTATCACAATATCATGATAAAGGTCATAGGTTAGATTCATTTTTATCCGATTCGAAACCAGATTCATATTGACTGTTTTAATGAAACGATGATGGGGAAATGTAATACTAATTTACTCTTTGGCATGAAATATTTTGTAACTGGGTGATGACTGATGGCAAATGCCGCCAATTGGGCTGAAAAGGCCCATTATTATTTCCTTGACCCTTGACATTATAAGAGTTTAGAAATTTTAGAATCTACTTTTAATTGAAATGCAGTGATTAATAACCAAAACTATAAATGTGACTGATGTTAAACCCTCAGGTACAACAGACACCCGATGTCCAGAATATCCACAACCGATTACAAGCCGTCCCGGGTATAATAATGCCGTCGAGCAACCCATCGTACCAAATCAATCTCAACCTTCTCAAACCCCTGAAAAACCTAAAGAAACGCTTTGTTACCCAGGTAGGTCATCAGATTTATTCCATTCCATGTTTGATATTCAAAAATACCTTAAAGGGATAATGAATTTAATCCGAAAACAAATAAAAGGAACGGTCGATCCAAGATGTCCACCAGATTGTAACAGCCAGGGTGGTGCATTTAAAGACCCGCGCTGCGCTCCAGCTCCCACTGCTCCTGCTCGAACCACCACTGAGTTCTCGTGCTATCCAGGATCAAGAGACCCAAGGTACAAACACACACAATTTAAATTAGAAATCACTCGTATATTTTAATGCTATCGATTTATTTCCACAGGTGTGCGCAACCAACAACAAGACCAACTCAAAGAACATACCCA